>LGRX02030524.1:0-15371 GCA_001247695.2 Cymbomonas tetramitiformis
TAACGATCATGTGTCCACAACATTCCTGCATGTATACAATCATTCCGCATATGATTTCGACGCGCGTATACATATGTGCTTCTCACTGCATGTAAATACATCAAAAATTGTACGCGCTAAAATCGAGCGTTCTTCGCATGTGACGAAATCATGAAGAACGTATATCGTGCTGACAGGCCATAAATCATTGTACGCGCTGGTATTGTAAACAGTGCGAAGGAATTATTTGCAAAAATCGCTGATGTACGTCGCATACGAATGCGAGCGCGCTGCTGATGAAAAGCATGTATTGTCGTCGCCATTCATCGGCGCATGATACGAGCGCTGACATGTATACGAATCAAAATTCTGTCGATGACCACTATGTAATATATCATTCTGGACAATTTTCGAACGTGATTCATACAAGCGCGCGCATGCTGCGATTCACTTCTGTAAAAATATGCGACCATCGCGCATGCTGCCATCTGCAAATTAGTGACCATCGCGCATCAACATGTATGAAGCCGTACAAAAAGCAATTTAGTGCAATTATGAAAATCGTGATACTGCGCTGATGATTTTCCGCGCGAAAATGATTTCGCCGCTGATTTATCGCATCTGCGAACATGCATACATTTGCGAACCATTTATGCGAATACGTTTCATTGCTGCGCCGATGTATGCCATGTGCACACCTTATCGCGTATATGTGCGATCAGTTGTTTCTGCGTGTGCGCTGCGAAAAATCTCCTCGCGCAATCTCTGCGCTGTCGATATGCGAGCGTATATTATTCGAGCTGCAGATATTCAATATTACTGCGAGCGCTGTCGCTTATGCGCCCACCTGCAAACCTGCGAACAATATGAAATATGCTACGTCTATCGCTGCACCCACTTGAGTTCTCGAGTATCGTGCCTTGACGAGTTCTTTTAGAATACCATCTGATACGGCGAGATAAACAGGCGCCGTGAATATATTATCAGTATACAAATAAACACTGCAAAGTTGGACAGCAATGCAAGTGTACGGATGAGCGGGTTTGTGAGTGCAGTCTCTGTAAGAAGATCTCCTGAAGCACAACGCTTCCTCACTTTTGTACCATACGTCTCCCATCATCTTAGATGGTACCGCCATTGGGTTGTGAACCCGAGACGTAGGTTGAACGACCATCATGGTAATAACGACTAGTTCGTTCATGCTGCGCATGCGAGTTCCGCGCATGCTGAAAGCCAAGATGGTTCTTGTTTGTATTCAAGATGTATCTTTGCTTTGCCATCTTCGAGTTCGACATACGAACTCTCGATGACAGGGATGCCTGATGATATGACATTATCATCTGGCGACATGTACAGTCATCGTCGACCGTACTGACGACTGTCATATTAATATATGACGCGACTCGACATGTACAGTCATGATCGGCCATACTGTCGACTGTCATAATAATATATGACATGACATGGTATGACATGTCTGACAGGTATGACACGTATGACATGTATGACACATATGTCATCGGTCATGACCCTGACACAATACATAAAGTGCAAAAAGAATTACAAAAAGGAGAGGGCATCTCTTCTCGCGCGTGAGAGTGGCAAGCACGTATCGGAATCCGACATCAAGCTGTCCAAAGTGGACTTCCTCATTCTGCTGTCTCGCATCTCCCTTGACTGGTGCACGGCTGAGGATCGTCGCATATCATTCCGAGTCGTAGGCTTGCTGCAAAATAGTCTGGCACCTGCAGAGATCGACCGCAGCACTTTTGTCGTGCAACCAGGGAAGATATCTTCCTGGGATTGGCCGGCCCGGGGCCGTGTCACGGAGGCCCGGGCCGAAGGCGGGCCGAAGGAAAAGTTGCGGATGGGCGGAGTCGCATTGAGGGGAAAATCGATAAATTTCCAAAATTTTATCGATTTTTGACAAATTGTCATACTTAAAATTAAAATTTTGCGCATGCGGCGGGCAATTTTGGGTTCGGGCCGAGACGGGCCGAAATGTGGCCGAAGTAAATTCCCAATGCGGGCCGAGTCACCTCCGCGGAAGATATCTACCCTGCGTGCAACCTTCATCCACGGAGGTCCTACCTGCTGTGACCTTTGGTCCGATCGCATCTCCCCCCAATGTCCGCAAGAACACCGCGGATTATTGGAAAGCCAAGTTTTTGGCTTGTGATGAGCGTAGGATTCAGCTTGAGTCCCTTCACGTTCGCCCTTCTGAGCTTGGGTTGTTGACAACACCGGACTTTGTGCCCTCGGGTAAGAAGCGCAAGAGGAACTTCACGGACAAGCACGGCTCCCTCAACTTGCAAGAGATGCTCGCGCTCAGGGAGGAGGCGGATGCTGCTGAGGCGGCTGCAAAGGAGCAGCGGGATGCAAACGCGCGGAGTCGGTTGGAGCGGTTTGAGACCGCAACACGAGAGGTGGAAGAATTGGTAATTGCCTTCCGCGCTTGCCATACCCCGGAAGGTGTGTGGCAATGTACCTGCTCAATCACACCTTGCCCACAGCGGAACAAAAAGTATTGTGCCTTCTGCAACAAAGTGAAGGCACGTGTTTGCATGACAGCAACTTGCAAAACGGCCCGGCTTGCTCAATCATCTGCAGCATCTGCTCCTGGCACATCCTCTGGAGCGGGCACATCCTCTGGGGCTGGAACATCTTGTGGTGTTGGAACATCAGCTGGTGCTGGAACCTCTTCTGGTGCGGGAACATCTGCTGGTACTGGAACATCTGCTGGGCTTGGAGAGATCTTGGTATCTAGCGAGGATTCTAGTGGTGGTGAGTCGTCGGATGATGGGGATAGTAGTGCCACGGCGTCTGTTGATGACGACTGAACACTTGCTCTTTGTCTTACTCAAATAAAATGCATGCAACTGAATGCCTGATGCAACTTCCGCGCTCGTGTTATCATCTGACAATACAGTATAGTGTATTATAAGTCATCTTCGTTATATGTTATGGCCTGTTATGTGCAAAGTCACACCTTATTATGTATAACACTTGTTATTTACACACCACCTGCATGCATATTTGCTTGAATAACTTTTGCAATACAGTATAGTATATTATAAGTCATCTTCGTTATATGTTATGGCCTGTTATGTGCGAAGTCACACCTTATGTATAACACTTGTTATTTACACACCACCTGCATGCATATTTGCTTGAATAACTTTTGCAATATAGTATAGTATATTATAAGTCATCTTCGTTATATGTTATGGCCTGTTATGTGCAAAGTCACACCTTATGTATCACACTTGCTATTTACACACCACCTGCATGCATATTTGCTTGAATAACTTTTGCAATATACTATAGTATACTATAAGTCATCTTCGTTATATGTTATGGCCTGTTATGTGCAAGGTCACACCTTATGTATCACACTTGCTGTTTACACACCACCTGCATGCATATTTGCTTGAATAACTTTTGCAATATAGTATGGTATATTATAAGTCATCTTCGTTATATGTTATGGCCTATTATGTGCAAGGTCACACCTTATGTATCACACTTGCTATTTACACACCACCTGCATGCATATTTGCTTGAATAACTTTTGCAATAACTTATTGCAATAAATTGCGGGCAAGCAAGGGGTGCCCATGTCGGGGTATCGGTCAAATTAGTCCCATGGGGTCCCAATGGGTCCAAAACATCCCGCTATAGGGGTCCATACCCCCTGCGGGTCGCACTTGAGGGGGCTCATTCCACGGGAATCTCACTGCCGAAATCTGGCTTTTTCCGATTTTCGCCCGTTTTGGTGGGGCGGCTTGCGCCCATCCGGGGGGGCATGTGGCGACATGGTAGGTGGTTGCAGGGCTTTGTACACGTCAAACTACATCTAAATGGTAAATTTTGCCTATGGTATCGCACCGTGGCCGCCCGCGCGGCCCACCTTGGGTGCGTGCCGCCGGCGCGTGCATTGCAGAAAGCACCCCCCCGCGCCCCGCGTGTATGGGCGGGCAAGCAAGGGGTGCCCATGTCGGGGTATCGGTCAAATTAGTCCCATGGGGTCCCAATGGGTCCAAAACATCCCGCTATAGGGGTCCATACCCCCTGCGGGTCGCACTTGAGGGGGCTCATTCCACGGGAAGCTCACTGCCGAAATCTGGCTTTTTCCGATTTTCGCCCGTTTTGGTGGGGCGGCTTGCGCCCATCCGGGGGGGCATGTGGCGACATGGTAGGTGGTTGCAGGGCTTTGTACACGTCAAACTACATCTAAATGGTAAATTTTGCCTATGGTATCGCACCGTGGCCGCCCGCGCGGCCCAACTTGGGTGCGTGCCGCCGGCGCGTGCACTGCAGAAAGCACCGCCCGCGCCCCGCGTGTATGGGCGGGCAAGCAAGGGGTGCCCATGTCGGGGTATCGGTCAAATTAGTCCCATGGTGGGGTCCCAATGGGTCCAAAACATCCCGCTATAGGGGTCCATACCCCCTGCGGGTCGCACTTGAGGGGGCTCATTCCACGGGAAGCTCACTGCCGAAATCTGGCTTTTTCCGATTTTTCGCCCGTTTTGGTGGGGCGGCTTGCGCCCATCCGGGGGGGCATGTGGCGACATGGTAGGTGGTTGCAGGGCTTTGTACACGTCAAACTACATCTAAATGGTAAATTTTGCCTATGGTATCGCACCGTCGGTGGCCGCCCGCGCGGCCCACCTTGGGTGCGTGCCGCCGGCGCGTGCACTGCAGAAAGCACCCCCCCGCGCCCCGCGTGTATGGGCGGGCAAGCAAGGGGTGCCCATGTCGGGGTATCGGTCAAATTAGTCCCATGGGGTCCCAATGGGTCCAAAACATGCTAATATTCGAGAGTTACAACCGTTTATCCAGTTCTTATTACTGGATTTTCACTTGATAATAAGTGCGAGAACAGGTGTTCCGCTCGGTGAAAACAAACTGGCTAAGCTCCATAAGCAGTCCGGCCGAGTGCTTTTATCATGCGCATCTCGGAAACCCGGATAATACGAAGTAATGACTGACAGTACAGTACTACTGTACTGTCATCCTAGCTACTAGCGGAGTCACGGTTCCGATCAGAGACAGGTCAGGCTAGGGGCTACCAGAGCCCATAATAATAACCCTGAACCTAAAGTCCAGCACACCACCCGGAGCTGTGACCGTAGCCAATGGGGCTAGGCAAGCGGAGCTAACTAAACAGATAACAAACAGCACTTTACTGGAAACAGATATACTTCTAGCTGGGTGCCCGGGGACTTGTCCCGGCACAACCCACCACTGCGGCTAAGGCTAATCACACCTCCAGGGTTTGAAATAAGCAGACTCAGCCACTGTAAAGCCGGTCGGCATAGCCGAGTTCAGCTGACGGATCCCAAGGCAGGAAGACATCCGAAGTAAGTCGAGATGAGACACCATGATTGTTGACACCACCAGACCCAAGTGGGTCAGGCGGGTCCCAAAGTGGAGTGGCAAAATCATCAGATTGCAAAGCCGCTGAGGTCGATTGAGAAAAGAATTGTGCCACATCCCGCGGCGGCAATGACGAACCAGCGGTAACCACAGGCGGGCAAGGAGAATCCAGCACCGCATCACCGGGATGAACTGCACCGTAGCCGTAGGTGGCTCCGGGCTCAACCAGGCCCCTGACACCACCGCCGACCACGAGGGTCGGCATCGCCGTAGCACTGAAGAGAAACGTAGCCACCATGAAAAGAGTGAGCGCAAACTCACCGATGCCAAATGGCCTGGAGCCTCTGGGGACTCCGAACCGCCGAAATGCTGCAGCCGTCGGCGGTGCACCCCCCTCAATTTCAGTCAGGCAGACACCAGGAGGGTAGCTGGAGCCCTCCCCATCATCATCGGAATCACACACCTCAGCAGGCTCAGGGTCAACGTCAAACCAGTCAGGGTGGACAGTGTTGAATGTTTTGAATGAACTGTCAGCAGGAGCCATCGGGCCGAGAGCCAGAGAGGCAGACGGCGGCACAAAGGCGGCACGGCTGTTCTCATGCAAGTCAACCGGCCCACCATGCACGGGCGCAGAGGCCTTCGGCAGCAGCTGCTTGGCAGCGGTCGGCTCAGCGACACCACCAGCAAGCGGACCGCTGACCTCAGCAAATGCAACACGGCCAATGGAAAGATGCTCAGCAGGTGCAGACTCAGCAGAGGCAGCAGCATCCTTGAACTGCTGCAGAGCCGTAGGCTCTGGAGCAAAGGAATGCGCAGACAGTTCACAGATTTCAGGTTGCCCCACGAGAGCACACAAGTGCTCCATGGACCCCTCATCCCCAGCGTCATAGTACCGCTGAAAACGAAGGGCAAGCACGTCGGAGTCATAAGACTCGACGGCTTGGCAGTAGGATGCCGAGATGGACAAAGGGTGAGTGTCCTTGTGAGGACACTCACTCAGCCAATGCTTTGACCCAACGGCGCGGCACTTCTCGTGCCTGCACGCTGGGACAAAGGTGCCAGACCGCTTGTCAAAAGCCACCTCCGGAGAGGCGGAGTGAGCAAGCGGTTGCACTCCAGGTCGGTGGAAGTTGCGCGGAGTGTGTTTCCCAGGGGGCGGCTTGGAGCCACCCCTCTTAAGGGAATCCGCATCCCGCTGCAACTTGACCAACTGAGCAATGAGCCGATCAATGGCCGAAGCCAGGCCAGTGTCAGTGGTGCAAGATGCTACAGACATGGGCCGCCCCGCAGTGCGCTTGCCCGAGAGCCGCCCACAGCGGTACTGCTCACGGACTCGCGCCTGCAAGGTGAGCAGACTCACAGCCGCACGCTGGTCAGCTCGAGCAAACGAGTCAACCAGCGCGGCGTAAGCCGGCCCAGACAGCGCAGAGATGAATTGCCGTTTAACAGCGTCCTCGGGCAGCGTCTGTAGACGCTGTGCATCCCGAAGGCAGCTGTTAAACAGCCGAATGTCAGAGTTAGGATCCCTCTCACCAGAGATCCTAACCTCAAGCAGCTCCGCAAATGCATCGAACGGGGTCGATACATCCGCAAGCATACGCACTACCTCTAGGGTGGCACGTTTGCCATCGGCAGGAACATCCGCACCAGAAGCCTCCACCCAATTACGGGCAGGAGACCCTGGCGCAGTCAGCAGCAGCAGCACAGAGTACAACAGCTCTAGGTTACATAAAACCTCTAACCGGTTATACGGCGACGCGGGGTTTCGGGGTTATAACCTGGGTTATAAAAAAATAACCTGCAGCGACGAAAAACCAGGTTTTTTTCTTGTCGAAAAACCGGGTTTTTATTAGTTGGAAAAACCGTTTTATTTCTTGGAAAACCAGGTTATTTTCGTGAAAAAAAACCCCGGTTATTTCTAAAATTGTAAAATATGGGACTAGTCCTAGTCGGACTCTCATCCTACGGCTTACAGTACACTACTACACTCCGTTTGTACAATCGTACACAGCATGAAAGCACGGTCTCCACTCGACTGCACGGTTTGTGCTTCTACAAGGATTTTCCCTAACATCGAGACCATCTTAGGCGGCCAGCGATCACAATCATCTTGCTATCATGGCTTGGCACAGGGCCCTCATTGGGCTTCGCGGCCATCTACAGCCCAAATTCGATTTGATTACGAAATTCCCGTTAGCTAGGGCTCTACCTATTGCGACACCGACAGCGACGGTATGCCTGCATACGGTGAAAGTCTGTGATAACTTCCAGCAGGAACCACGGGTCCCAGGGCTTTCGGCAGCAGCAGCGTTACTAGCAGCCAGTCTTGTTCTCGCACCGGCATATGCGTCCTGCGCCGGCGAAGAGGATATGCACATGTGCGCGTGTGATGGAGCATATAGTGGCCTTGCTGCGGTTGACAGATTCTGACTTGCCCACTTCGAGCAAGGTACAATATCACATGTTTGAGGTGCAAGAGAAGCTGAAAGGTCTCGATTGCGTGGATGACGACTTGAAGCAGGAGTTGGTTGCGATCCATCGTCACAGGTGAGCTAGGAGTAGGAGTGTTAATACACGGCGCCTGCGGCCACAACCCGGTTTGGCAGAACTATCCGCATGCTGAAATCTGTATAGGCAGCCCTGACCGGGAGTCCCGGTGCAGGCCCCTATGACAGATTCCTAGGTAGCCAACACTGGACCTGTGACTGATCCGTAAGCCCGTGCTGTGACACACCGAGTGTCACAGGTAGCTAGACTCGAGACCGTTCCGACTCCGTGACCGTTCCGGGTATATCTAGCTTAGGGTTTATTTCTTATACGAGTTTATCTATATTGGTTCACTGACTGTCTGATATCTTGAACCAGGATATTCCAGTAGGTCGTGGACCCATTCCACGCTATATTCCACAGCTAGTTTGGCCATGATTGGCTAAAGCAGCCGCTTGGAGAGGTGGTGCGCGACGGCGCGTTTGGGGACTCACGGGAATTTTGAGATGAGCTGTTTGCGGTGAGCGTCTTTGAGCCGCAGCTATGGGGGTTCGACCTGGACCGGGCCTAGTCGACGCAATGTTCATTTACGGTATTACGCTTGCCCTGATCCCGCTTGCTGCCGATTTTAACACGCTATTCGATGAAAACGACATTATGGAATGTCATTTTTCAATTTAATTATAGATAGCTAAATAATTCCAAGGCGTACGAAAATAACGTATTTTCCGACGAGACGCGAGACGCACGTATAAACGCGGGTGCCGGTGAGGCTAATAGATACGTACGTATGAGTGCTTATAATAAATTCACAAGCACATGCAAGCATTCAATGTGGTAAACACGATACAAAATATGATGCGGTGACTAATTTCATTTTGTACATGTGTTTTATTAATGTTCGGGACTAGCTGTTAGCACTGCGACCACAGTCTACGCGGTATCTGCTCGGATACGTACGTATGAGTGCTTATAATACATTCACAAGCACATGCAAGCATTCAATGTGGTGAACACGATACAAAATATGATGCGGTGACTAATTTCATTTTGTACATGTGTTTTATTAATGTTCAGGGCTAGCTGTTAGCACTGCGACCACAATCTACGCGGTATCTGCGTTCATTCCAGGTTCAAGACAGGCATTTGGCACGGCGTGCACTATTTACTCGGCTGGTGCGTCGTCGGTAGGTGCGGGGGGAACGCTGTCTCCTGGTTCGCCGTCTCCTGCCTCTTCTTCTTCCTCTTCATCTCCATCTTCTCCTTTCTCTCCTTCTCCTGCCTCGGGTTGCCCAGAAGCCGTGCCGGTTTCAGCGGGTGGATCTTCAGCGGGTTCTTCACCGTCCTCATCAGCCGACTCCTCCATGTCCTTTTTGCAGTCGGCGATTTCTTTCGCCCTTTTGAGGTTTTCCTCCTCTATGCGTGCTTCCTCTTTGAGCTTCGCCGTTTCCTCGAGTGACATGCATTCCGTATCGCCGTTAGGCTCGTCGTTAATGTTCCCAATCCGCTGACTGGCTGCATTCACCATGTCTTGGTCGGAGTCGAACGCGACAGCGTTCAAGCCGCACCGGAGAGCTGCCATTGTGGCCGTCGCGACCCCACACCCCGCATCCAAGATCCAGTTGGGTGACGAATCGTTGTTTAACCGGGCGAAAGGTGCGGGTCCCATCATGTGGCAGTTGATGAGCTCTATTAGCAGGTGCTGGGGCTTCTGGTGAGCGCATACCACTTTCCCATCGTCTCGATAGGGTTGCTTGACGACAGAATACCCCTCCAACACATTCGCCCTCGAGCCCGCCTCCGCATCCTTCGACGAGAAGTCGAAGTCGCACATCCATGGTTTGCGAGTGGATTTTTCCCCGGACTCATGGTCCGCCATTTGGAACCCGATGACAGCCGCTTCGAGGACATTGTACCGGATTTTTTGGTTGGCACCTACATCCTGGTTCTCCTTGCGCCACCATATGCGCTGGGCCCCACCGTTGCATTTGCTCTCCCGGATCTTCAGGAACCCGGTCTGCTGAGCAAACCCACAAAATATCAATATTGTCCAGTCCGGCGAGGTGGTGAGCGCCGCAAAGGCATCTATGAACTTGATCAGGTCGGGCTCGGATAACGCGTGCTCTGACAGCTCCGTATCGAAGTCGTAAATAACGTCCAGTATTGTCCCCACGTAATTCATCTTGGGGACATTCTCGAGTTTCGTCAACTCGTCTTTGTAGATCATGTAGCCGGTTTGAACCGTCTTCCACTCGAACTCTTTCTCACACTCTGCCTCCTTACCATCCTCCACAAGGGGGGAGGGAAGTGCCACCTATTATTATACCACAAACCGCTTGTTAATATTTGAATGACCCAATGAAAATTGCTAGCGCAATAAAACATGCAACTACATGTTGAGGAGCACGACTATTACAACAAAGAATGTTGAAAGAACGCACACCTTAACTGTATTGGGGACGTAGTTGACGGGCAGCCGCCCGAGGTCTCCCTCTCCGGCCTGACACCGGGAAAGCCACGTGTTGCAGTCTGCGACGAATTGGACGATGGCCTTGGGAACCGTGAGCTGACTCCCCCCTCGCCCACTTTTACCTTGTTTCACCGCCTTGATGCATCGCTCGATGGACTCCTGGCAAGCCCAAGTCTCACCGTATTTCCTCTCAAAAGCAGTCCAATTCTCCACCCCAGATTGCGACACGATCCAGGCCTGAACGTTGCGTTGGGCCTTGAACCTCTTCAGGGTGTCAATCGCCTCTGCGATGGTGATCTCAGTGATCAGGATTTTCTTCAGAACGCCGTTCAAGTAATCAACCTCCACGTCCGAGTGAAACCCGAGCATCGTCTGGAAAAAGGACATGTTCGACTCCTTCTTCTCGCTCTCCTTCACGATCGCCTGCTGCAAAGGCTGTGCCGGCTGACCGACACTCAACGTGTTACCGGCGCTTCGAGGAACACGCCTAGACCTGGCCTTGCCACCCGACTTCTTCTTCTTGAGGTCGGCACCTACATCCTTCAACGCCTCCTCCGCCCCAGACGTCTCGGTAGTCATGTCAACGATCTCACTCTCCGGCGTCCAGGTCTTGCGTTTCTTACCCGACCCCTTGGTGGGGGTCTTAGTCTGCCCCTTCAGAATACGCAATTCGTACGCATGCATGATTCTAACAATCTGGTCCCAAGTCTCCTGACGCACTGTAGCCATCGACCAATTCGTTGCGTATTCGTTGGCGTAGGAGATGTGATTCATTTGCAACACCTCCGCCTTAATCTGCAACTGCTGAGCCGATGTCAAAAAGTACCAGACCGGGAACCATTTGCCATTGTCAACGTCTCCCCCGAAAAGCTCCCAATCGTTCACATTGGCCCAGTCCCCCTTCGACAGCTTCTCGTAGACATGCTTCCTATTCTTCTTTGCAGGAAGCTTGAAAGTCTTGGAATCGTGCTTTTCCAACTGCTTCACCAGGCCGTCCTCCGTCCAGTCTTGGGCCTGAACGTCCCATTCCGTGATGCCACAATGCCAATAGAGTTTGTGGAGAGGGCCCTTCGATGCCTGCATGGTTTGCCGAGAAATTACGGTAAGTAACATTCTTTTACTTTAAGTAAGTAAGAGCTTTAAGTGACAAAGATGGATAAGTTACATTGTTTTCTCAGAAATCACCTGCATGCCCGTTCGCATGGATTTTATGATTTGCTGGTGCGACTTGCCCTTCACGTTCTGGTCGACGGTGTTCTGCTCGTCAGCCAAAAATCGGACCATGTCAGACTGCAGATTAAAATACAATTTGCACTCGATCTGCTGAAAAGCTTCGTTATCTGGTTGTTCTTGGTGAAGCTCCCGCCGAGCGGTGAGGCTATGTTGGTGCCCGAAGCACACGAAACGATATACGCCTTCCCACACCTTACTGGGGTCAAAGTCCTCCGCGGTTGTGAGGTGCTCCCCAGAGTTCGCCCATATAACGTACACTAGGGACGTGTTCTGAAAACCGTGTGGGTTCCAAGCCATGCTCTCTTTCAAGTTCATGACTTGCGCACGGTCCTCATCCCTGATGCGCTCGTAGTCCTCAGCCTGTATAATGCACTGGATAGGTATGTTGAAGGTACACCCCTTGACGTCTTTGGCGTCAACGACTCTGGGGTACCGGTGGTTATACTCAATCTGATACCGAATCGTATTAGAATGAGCTACTGAACGCCGCTGTTTCGGCAAAGAGAGCAAGGACTGCCAGTTCTGCGCTGCTTGCTCGGCATTCTGTTCTTTGGCCGCCTTCGCTGTCTCTCCAGGCCCGTAAGCTAACAATGAGCCGCCCGGACCACGACTAGCAGCCAGATCGCTTTCTGCTGCAGGTGTCAACGGTACCTATAATGTAATATAAAAGTACAAAGTTAGTCACTAACAGATAACACCTCATTAGGTTAATGAGCAATTCGAAACAACACTCATATTCATTATAAAACTGTTAAGGGGAAATCACAAAGGTTAGAAACTTTGCACAACTGCTCATTAAGCTAATGAGACATATTTTACATTACAAGCTAATGGTACATATTTTATTTAACATCGGTCTTGATCAATTACGGTTGTCAATGTAATTGTATGCCTACTTCTTTAGTTTTGATTTACTGCATTCCTGTCGATGGCTCGACTTCCAGTGCTGCTTCGCACAATCATGGGAACAGTATACTGCTTGGTGACAGCCGCCACACCGCTTTTCTCCTTGTTTACCACAATTTATACAGAGACACTGGTGTGCTGACACCGAGGACTTCCCGAAACGATCTTTGTTTGCCTTCCGAACAGCAGATTGTGTGAAGCATGCGGTCCAGCCATTGGGAAGCTTTACTGGTGAATTAAAGTCGGTTGTGCCAGAATCCTGCAGTAAAGGAAAAAAAAGAAAAACTGCTCATTAAGCTAATGAGACCTTTTGGTCAGTCATGAAATATGTCGGTTAAAACAGTCAAACATGTCATATGATGACATTATGTATCATACTAACTGTAAAAAAAATCGTAAAGGCCAGAAAGTTGCAAAACTGCTCATTAGGCTAATGAGGCTTTTTGTTCAAGTTTGGGTCAGTCATCGAATTTCTCGGGTAAAACCGTCAAACATGTCATATGATGACAGTAGGTATCATACTAACTGTAAAAAAAATCGTAAAGGCCAGAAAGGTTGCAAAACTGCTCATTAGGCTAATGAGGCTTTTTGTTCAAGTTTGGGTCAGTCATCGAATTTCTCGTGTAAAACAGTCACACATGTCATATGATGACAGTAGGTATCATACTAACTGTACAAAAAATCGTAAAGGCCAGAAAGTTTGCAAAACTGCTCATTAGGCTAATGAGGCTTTTTGTTCAAGTTTGGGTCAGTCATCGAATTTCTCGGGTAAAACAGTCACACATGTCATATGATGACAGTAGGTATCATACTAACTGTAAAAAAAATCGTAAAGGCCAGAAAGGTTGCAAAACTGCTCATTAGGCTAATGAGGCTTTTTGTTCAAGTTTGGGTCAGTCATCGAATTTCTCGTGTAAAACAGTCACACATGTCATATGATGACAGTAGGTATCATACTAACTGTAAAAAAAATCGTAAAGGCCAGAAAGGTTGCAAAACTGCTCATTAGGCTAATGAGGCTTTTTGTTCAAGTTTGGGTCAGTCAACGAATTTCTCGTGTAAAACAGTCACACATGTCATATGATGACAGTTGGTATCATACTAACTGTAAAAAAAATCGTAAAGGCCAGAAAGGTTGCAAAACTGCTCATTAGGCTAATGAGGCTTTTTGTTCAAGTTTTTTAAGACACACTAATAATTATAGAAATGACAAATAAATTAACAAAATATCACAGGATTTTCAAAAATCTTTGAACTTACCGCGGTTGGAAGTACCCCTGTGCCACCCATCTGCGTATCGATTGATTCGTCCAAGAGACTGTACTCTTCACCAGATAACTCAGCAGACTTCCAGAAGTCTGGGTTCTCGGAATTTCGCCACATTTCATTCAGAAAAGAACTGTAAGCAGCAGCAGCAACTTTGGACGCTGAGCGGTTAACCAGCTCATCCAGCCTGTTCTTGCGCACTGTGTAAGTAGGCGCCACGCTGCTAATCAGCATATTTTCAGCGTCAAGACGGACAGCGCTATACTCATGAGGGCGTTCAGACGCCGCCAGCACGTACAGCGGGGTATTGCCGTTGGCGGTTGACGCAGCGCCAGCGAAAGAGATACGAAGGTTCTCATCGGCGTTTGTTGGCAAAATAGGCAAACTTTTTTGAACTGTTTCCCCATCGGCTGTTGCGAGATAAACATACACTCGCAGCTGATGGCCGTTTAAAGAAGGTACGCGCTCAACTGCCCACTGCTTGCCGGGTATCTGTGTTATGCTTCCTGCGCTCATTAATGCGCGAAATTGATCCAAAGTTGCCATTATTTTAATTCACGAAAAAGTAAAACAAAAAGGGCGATGAGCTGTGAGCGGTGTTATGCAAAGTAGGTTTTGAATTGTGAGGAAGTCTGGTCGAGTTTATTGAGTTTCAATAAGTTTTGTTCTCTCGTCATCAAAATCTGAGAATTGCAAATCGAAGTATTTAATTGGACGGGCCGAACGCGACAAAGAACTCGAATCTGCATTCAAGTTCTCGATTTCGATTGATGACATCTGCACTCGATCCGGGAACTTGAGTACAGAGTGATGTTATTGGACAAAGTTTGGTCGATCGATCCGATGAATTTATTATGACCGACCGTAATATTCAAATTCAAAGTCATCGGCTGTCGCCCCTGACGAAACTCGGAATGAACTGTCGTCGTTTTCATTTCACGGAAATTGGCTTCATAAGATTTTTGAACTATTTTTCTGATGGGGCCGTTCTGGCGAATAGCTGACGAAGCTATCGACGAAGTTATTGACCTTTCACGGCCTGCAATATACTACACCCAGAAGGAAGACGATATCATAGAAATAGAAACAGACGTATTTCGCTCATCGCCAGTTAACGCTCCTCGCTCATCGCTATACAAAACAGTTTGCGACGATGAGATATTATGCTTTCCGTGCGTTGAAACGCCAATGCACTCGAAAAGCGCAGAAACTCCAATGACTGCAAACTTGCAAAAGACTAGCGACTCTCGCGCGACTCAGCGCTCATCGGACTCTAATGACACAATAAACACGCAAGAGTCTAGTTCGCGAAAGATAACAAGTGTTGACTTCAATGAGATAACGCAAAGCCTTGAAGTAAGCTTTAGTTCACATTCCGTGGGTGACGAAAAGAGTGAAAGTGTGCTGAATGGGAAAAGTACTAAGGTCGGAAAAGAGCGAGCAGTTTACACATCAGTAAAAAGAAAACCCAAAGTTAAGAGTCAAATATCAATCAAAGAACGAAACCTTTCACAATCAGACATGGAAAGTATTGCAACTTATCGGTGCAAGTGCAAATCGTTTTGCTCGTTGATGTTTCACACATCAGCTTTAGCTGCTCAACGCGAAATGTTTTGGAACTTGTCTCAAAAAGATCGTAAAGAATGGATGA
>LGRX02030525.1:0-19953 GCA_001247695.2 Cymbomonas tetramitiformis
ACCCCCTGCCCTCTCCCGCGGCGTCTTGGCGGTGACCCTGCACCCCCTGCCCTCTCCCATGGCGTCTTGGCAGTGACTTTGCGCCCCCTGTTCTCTCCCACGAGTGCTCTGCACGACGTTGGGCGAGTGCTGTGCGACTCTGGGCGCAAATCCGCCCGCCTTGTTATCGCCCACGGGAGTTCATGGCGCTGCTGGTTGAGGTGGGGAATGCGTGCCTTGCGGGTGCTGGGAGCAGAGACAAGGCGCGAGCGGCGGAGGAGGCAAAGAAGGAGGTGAAATTGATGATGGAGCAATTTCTGCATAATGAGCGCCAGGCAGGGGCGGCCGCCCGTGATCAGGCCCAGGAGGTAGCATCTTACCTCTGGACCTGACCCTGGCCCCAGTCTCAGCACTCTCCTGGAGGCGAAGCTGATGAAATCCTCGTGTGCACTAACGTCAGGGGGGGCAGGGGGGCCTACTTTCAATTGCTCAGTGTGAAGGCATGCTCCCTGCGGATGCTTGGAGGGATGGATCGTGATGTTGTGTGAGGCGAGGATATTCCATGCGAGGTGAACCGGTGCAGGGAGGAGGTGAGGACGTGCGAGGACTGTGGTCGTGTGAATGTCGATGTAGAGGAGGCATAGACGTGTGGTGGTTTGTGGCGGGGGTAGACTGCGGTGTGGCCAGGAGGAGAGAGTGGGCGGGGACTCCGGGGGGCTGGGCAGATGGCGATGCGGATGGAGCAGGAGAAGAGGCTGACGGAAGCGGACTTTGAGATGCGGCAGCGGCAGCTGTCTGACCACCTAGACGAGGCCCGCTCCAACCAAAATGTGGGCCCCTGCCACCTCCGTCTTGTCCATCTGCGCCTTTTGCGGCCACCATCACTGTGCTGCAGTGCTGGATGTGCGGCGGAAGTCCTCACGGTCGCAGACGTGCTGGAACGAGGGCCCGGCATTGAGGGGAGCACGTGGGGGGCAACTTGGGCAGGATTTGGAGATCAAGGTGGCGAGCATCGAGCAGAGAAATGCCTCACTGGAAACTCTGATGCAGGAGGAACGGGAGGTGTTGGCGCCTCTTGACCCCCCCCCGCCTCCACTCTCGCGACACCCCTCGAGTGTCTCGTAAGCGGTGTTCGTGGGCGCCGGGAACTTGCGCCTATGTGAAATCTTCTGCTTGCCTCTGGTGGATGCTCTCCGCTGTCGCCATATTCGAAGCTGGGAGAGTAGGCAGCGCCATTGGTTCGATCAGGATCGCGTGTTACAGCGTTCCTACGGTTCAACAGCTAGGATCATCTACAAAGGCATCCGCGTGGAAGCTGCTGTGGGTAGAATCAATAGACTTATTTGGTGGCGCACAGAGCCCCTGCCACGTCGCTGCATAGAGCCCCTACCACGTGGCTTTCCAGCTCTTCACTTCGGACGGGAGAGGGGACAGAAAAGAACGCCTCCGTCCCTCGGCGTTTCATCAATTGTCGAATGGGCGCATGGTGGCTGGGATTTGTGGGGGCTCCTGTGTGACTTTTCAGAGCGCGGCAGCGGCTAGAAGGGACAAGCAGGGAGTGGAGGAGGAGCTGTCGCTTGTTCGCCAGGCTGGCGTCAAAACCGAGGTGGCGTCTCCCCAGACGAATTCGGTGCTTGACCCCCTGGCGCTGATCATCCCGGCGCGAGGGAGTCTCCCGTGGCGCCCTTATCCCCGCAGGGTGGTGCTGCAGTGGACTGAAGCCGCCACGTGGTAATTCAACACCTAAATTATACTGCGAGACACCAAGTTGTGACAAGACTCTCTCGCTCTCTCGGGGCTTGGCGGGACCCACTTGGGCGTGTGGTGCGTGGTGCGCAGCGATCCATGCAGCGGCTGCAGGCGGAGCTGGACGAGGCCCTGCTGCGAATCAAGGGTACGGGGAAGCCCTCTGCTGTGCATCCAACGGGCGCTCAGGCCCTGCTGCGAATCAAGGGTACGGGGAAACCCTCTGCTGTGCATTCAACGGGCGCTCAGGCCCTGCTGTGAATCATGGGTACGGAAGCCCTCTGCTGCATCAACGGTGCTCAAGCCCTCTGCGACCAAGGTACGGGAAGCCCTGCTGCTGTCAGCAATCCGGGGAAGCCCTCTGCTGTGCATCCAACGGCGCTCAGGCCCTGCTGCGAATCAAGGGTACGGGAAGCTCCTCTGCTGGCATCCAACGGGCGCTCAGGCCCTGCTGCGAATCAAGGGTACCGGGGAGGCCCTCTGCTGTGCATCCAACGGGCGCTCAGGCCCTGCTGCGAATCAAGGGTACGGGGAGGCCCTCTGCTGTGCATCCAACGGGCGCTCAGGCCCTGCTGTGCATCAAGGGTACGGGGAGGCCCTCTGCCGTGCATCCAACGGGCGATGAGGCGCGTGTCGTGCGTATGCTTCAAGATGCTCTTTTGTAATTGGAAGGCGGTTGCTCCAGGGTCGAACCCGGAGGCGGTGAACAAGGCCTTGCAGGACCGGCTGCACAAGGAAGCCGAGGGGAGGCAGCACGCGGAGCTTGAGAACGAGGCACTCGAGGCGAAGCTGGAGGAGGTCGGCCGAGCGCTGAAGGCGGCGGATTGCGAGCGCGCCGAGCTGCAACGTACTGCACCCACCTGTACTGTTACGCTGCTCGCACATGCGTGCAGCCCCTGGGGGCGGGGCTGTTTTGGGGCCTGGCGGGCATCCTGCACTTACAGGGATGGTCTCTGTTCCCTCCGGGCAGCGCACTTTTGCAGGGCAGAATGCCGACACCCCGGCACTCTGGCATGATGACAAGGGGTGGCGCGGGGGTTGCGGCCGGTCAGGTATGCTTGACGCGGAGTCGAGGCGCGTCACAGACGCGCAATTGGCCCTCGAAGGGGAAATATCGCGCCGGGCGACCGCTGTCGATAAGGTTCCTTAAAGCCTTGCACGCCACGTGTCCCAATGTACTGCGTGACACCCCTCTGCCGCACCATGAGGTCCTCTGCGCTCTTCCCAAGGGCCGGCCCTTGCAGTTTAGCCCTAAATCCGACACCGATGCCCTTACTAGTGTAAGAACCACCCCCCAGCATGCCCTCCCCGCCATCTCAATTTTAAGCAAATTACTTGCGATGCTCAACATTAAGAGAGGACCGATAGGTGGGTGGGTTTAGCGCCTGCTAGGCGCCGTTGATTGTTGCGTCATCCTTAAAAAAATGGAGTCTGGAATCAGCATTCTTCTTCGGAGGATGTTCTAAACTGCGAGGACTCACCCTCTCGAAGCTCGAGATGCGCCTCGCTGGATCGCCTTGTGGCTGCAGGCACGCCTGCGTCTGTGGGTGCCCCCTGAAGCTCGAGATGTGCCTCGCTGGATCCCCTTGTGGCTGCAAGCACGCCTGCGTCTGTGGGTGCCCCCTGAAGCGAGACACCAGGGCGTCAGCGGGGCTGCGAGCGATGTCTGCCTCGTTTCCAGCAGGCCGCAGCTGGAGCCCCCCCTCCTGTGACGCTCAAAGTGGAGGCAAGGAGACTGTGGCCAAGGGACACTCTTCGGCTTCTTCCTCGCAGGTTGCTGGAGAGTTGGTGAACGAGTACGAGGTGAAGGCGCTGACCGAGCGGAACCAAGCATCCGTCGACTACATGCAGCTGCGGCGCCAGCTGGAGGAGCTGCAGCGCTCGGAGGGGACGGCGGCGCAGCGCGCGGAAGCCACGCAGCAGCTTCTGGAGACGCAGCGAGACAACGCAGAGGCGCAGGTGGCTCAACTGCGTGCTGACGTGCAGGTGCGACGCCCGAAACGAGCCAGTCGGGTGCTCCCCCCTTCGGCTGAGCTATCCATGTTCGAGCGCATGCTGTCGGTCCCGGCCTTGCCCCAGTCCGGTCTGCTCGTCTGTTTGTCCCAATGTTGCTGGGGGGGGCTGGGGAGCGGCGCGGACCGCAGGATCTCCAGCAGCAGCTGGGCACCACCGCGAGCGACGCCTCGGACCTCGTGGCATCCGAGACGGAAAAAAGACTGGAGGGCGAGCGGGAGATCGCGGCTCAGCAGCATGAGGTGCGGCAGCTTCAGGCGACGGTGGAGATCTTGCACGAGGAGATGGAGGTGCTGCGGAGCGAGGTGGAGATCCGCGCGCAGCAGGTGCCGTACCAGGACACGCTGGAGCTCCAGGAGGCGCGGCGCACCATCAAGAAGCTCGAGATGCAGAGTGCGGTGCGCACCATCGAGGCCACGAACGAGATGGCGGCAGACTTGGAGCAGCGCACGCTGGCGGGCAAGGAGAAGTCCAAGGTGCTGCGCGAGCTGCGGGAGCTCAAGGACCGCGTCTCGCGGGAGCTCAAGGCTGAGCAGCACGCGCGACGCGCCGCGGAGGAGCAGGTGATCGAGCTCAGGTGGGCCAGCTCGCCCGCGCCTCCGCTGCGCCATCAGCCGCCCGGCGACAGGAAACAAGGCCCGAAGTGCTCCTGTGCCATGACAGCAACTGCAGATGCGAACAGAGAGAGGGGGCTCGGGGCGGTGGCTGACGACCATAGCAGGCGATGCCTGGCGGTAATTCTGCATGCAGCGATGGAGCTGTAAGAAATACTCAGTGATTCGCTGACTTATTTATGACTGTTCGGGGCGGGGAGGGGCAAATGCAGGATCATGGTGGACGACTTGGAGATGCAGCGCCGGGCGGCAGCGCTGTCCGTGGAGGCGGCGGCAGCGCGCCAGGAGAAGCAGTCGGTGGAGCAACAGCAGAGCCGGGTGGAGGCGCGGCTGCTGCAGGAGCGGCTGGAGGAGGTGCACACCGTAGCATCGCGCACAGAGCAAGAGTCCGAGGAGGCGCTGCAGGCGGAGGCGGAGGCGCGGCAGATGGCAGAGGGGGTCGCGCAAATGCTGAGGCAGGAGCTGGAAGAGCTTCGGAGTGAGACCAGCGAGACTGGGCAGCGTTGGAGCGAGGAGCTGGCCGCCACGCACGAAGGCGAGTGCGCAGCGGCCCATAGATCAAAGCATGTGGGGTCGCGCAATGCATGCGCCCGCGTCTGCGCTCTGGGTGGCCGCGGCAGTGGAGCTCGGTCCATGTTGCTGAGCACGTTGGGCCTCGGAGGGGGTATTGGTCGCTGGGAGGCGCGCTGAGCGCGGTATCGCCCACGTTTGGTGGGCACTTGACTGCCCGAAATCCACGCGGCCTCAATTCCAGGAACAGAGTAGGTTGTGCGCGCCGCAATTGACGGCGAGGAGTTTCAGGGAACCTGTGGGCTGTGGCAGCGAGGCAGTGAAGGCCGCTTAGCATCCCCGGAAGGACGGTGTGGAGAGCCCCCCAGCTGAGGGCGTGTGCGCGGGAGGATGGCGCGCAGAGAGGGAGGTGCTGCGGGCGGAGGTGGAGGACCTGCGGCGGCGCGCGCATTGCGGGGAGGAGGCGCAGGCGGCGCTGGGGGCGAACGATCTCCAATTGCTCGATGCGAAGAAGGAGAGCCGCGAGCTCCGGGCGCTGCTTGCGAAGGAGAGGGAGCTGCGAGCCTCAAGCGAGGCCGACTGGGCGCGTGAGCAGCGGCTGCTGGAGCTCAAGGCCGCGGACCTGGGGAAGGCGCGCGCGGAGCTGCAGGCGCGGGTCGAGGAGGAGATTCAAGTCGGCGGCCGCGAGGCTGAGCGCCTGGGCGGAGACGCGGAGAGGCTGAGGAAGGAGCTGCAGGGGGCGCAGGAGCAGCAGCGGCTCGATGCCCAGGTGCGCCCGGCGCCGCGAAGGCGGCGCACAGCCAGCAGGGTGAGCTGCGCGCTCGGCACGGCGCACTGCGTGCGAAGGGTCGTGATGGAGCAGAGCAGCCACGTGCGCTGCGTGACCCTCCGTTTGCGTGACGGAGGGGATGCGGTCATCCTTGCTGCCGCTTTTGCAGTGTAAATTTTGGTGATATGCAATACGGCCTCGCCCTGCTGTGGCACACTTCTTTCATTCGCCGGGGGGTTGGTGGGCTGGTCTGTGGCCGGCGTGCCTCGTGCCATTCAGTGTGATGGAGGGTACAGGGCAGCATGGCAAGTGATTTCTGATGTGTGCTGCGTGTCCCTGGGTGTGACTGGCGCAGGCGGTGCAGACGGCAGAGCGCGAGGTGAAGCGACTGCAGCAGAGCATGGAAAGCATGGCAGCGGAGCTGAGCACAGCGCACTCCGGGCACAAGCGACTGCAGCAGAGCAGGGACGAGGTGGCGGCGGAGCTGCGGACAGCCCGCGCCGAGTGTGACAAGCTGCAGCGGCAGGCGGAGCAGCGAATGGCCCAGCGAGACGAGACTGAGTTGGTGGAGGGGCTGAAGGGGCTGCTGGAGCTGGCCGAGGAGGAGCGCTCAGCGGCGGTGGCGGCAGAGAAGCGGATGCGAGAGCGGCTCTCGTCAAGCCGGGTGGTGCTCACGATGGGTGCGACGGCCATGCGGGAGGAGATGGCGGAGGCGCGGCAGCGGCTGCAGGGGATGTGCTCGCAGTTCGCGGAGCGGCTCTCTCGGGACAGCGCGACGCGGCAGGGCCTTCAGCATGACCTGCTGGAGCTGCAGCGGACGAGAGCGCGAGAAGTCGGCGCGGGCGCCCCGTCGCAGGTGCTTGAGCAGCAGATGCGTCATCGGGCAGTGCGGGAGGCCGAGGCTGCGGTGCAATGGGAGGTGGTGAGTGTCAAGCAGGAGCTGGAGCAGACCAAGAGAGAGGCGGCGCAGAGCGCCGCTCGCTTAGAGGAGGCGGTAGCACGAGTGAAGCGCGAGGGGGCCTCGTGGAGACGTGAGGCGGACGAGCTGCGTGAGGCGCTGACGGCGGGCTTTGACCCAGAGGAGAAGCGCCGTCTGGTGGATGAGCAGCTGAGGGCGCGGCTGCAGCAGGAGGCACGTGCTGCCGCGGAGGAGGAGGTGCGGGAGGTGCGGGACACGCTGGAGGCTGCGCGGGATACGATGCTGCAGCGGGCTACAGAGCAGGCGGGGGTGCTGGCGGCGGCTGTGGAGGCACAGCTGCAGGCGGAGCTCAAGACGGAGCAATCCAAGGAGGAGGTACGGGAGGCGCAGAGGGGCGCCGCCCGCGCTCAGGCGGAGGCTTCCAAACAACTCCAGGCAGTGCAGCGGGAACACAAGGTGGTGCGGTCGGACCTCGCGGAGATTCGCCTGCGGCTGCGGGAGAACTGCCCCCCCCTCGAGGTGCCGGCCACAAGCCATGTCCCTGCCGCTCTCCCGTCCAACGTGTTCCACCCTTGCCCTCTCCGGTGATTTGCCCGCCCCAGGTCATGTGCAGCTGCAGGAGGGGGCCCTGCGGCATGTGGCGGCCGCGCGGCTCTGGCAGGCCGCACCTGGATGCTGCGCGAGCACCTGCAATGCTCAGGCCCCGCTCCCCGATTGTGTCTCTTGGAATTTGCCGACGGTGTTCTACCCGCTGCTACATGCCGTGACGTGCATCTTCACAAAGACTTTCACCCACCCTGCGCGCAAGGCAACGCTATTTATTTTATGAACGCTGTGCGGTCTGTCTTTAGGCATCGAGGTCTCGGCACGTGTCAAAAGAAGGTTTGTGGGTGTCCTCTGTGTTGCGGGGTCACCGCGAGGAGATCTGCCTGTGACAGAGACGTGCCCTGGTCGATGCATCTGCGCTCAGCCATCAGTGACCCTAGCTAACGTGGTCTATCTTCGCCCGATGTCCTTCTTGCCTGATGGGATCTGTCTACGGTCGATGTCCTTCCCAGCCGATGGGATCGAGTTCTTGGCTGATGGTCGTATGGGAGATCCACGGCTGGTGCGCAGGTACATCAGATAGCAGAACAGCAGGTGAAGGAGCGGCTGGAGGCGGAGCTGCAGGCAGTCGACGAGCACCTAAGAGCTGAGCTGCATGCGAAAGATGTCGAGGCAAGTGAGGAACGCCAGCGGGCGGCGGCTGCGAAGCAGCTCGCAGCAGAGGCGCACCATCGGGCACAGGGGGAGGCCGAGAGGCGTCAGCACGCTGAAGAGATGAACGCGGCGATGCAGGCGGAGGTGCAGCAGCTCAAGGTGCGCTCGGTGCTGGTGGAGGGGCCGTTTTGCACCGTGCGGCTTCGGCCCATCTGGCCCGCAGTGCACCCGGCAGAGATGCAGCGGCTGGATGACGTGGCATGCCGCTGATGTGCCCCAATCTGGCTGGCAGCAGACCTGCCAGCCATTCTGCGGCTCGGATCACATGACACGCCGCTGAAGCCCTTATGCGAAAAGCGGTTAGAACTACCTGTGCGGCCACAGGTTTGACATGACAAAACAGAACTATATTGACAACTATGAAATGACGACGTATGGCATTTTGGGATAACCAGGATACTTTTCGCGGTTCTGATTGGCGGTTTGTCATGGCTATATTCCTGCATTTTGGCATAGCAGCAGACTTGAGATCTGTGAGCTGTGAAGGCTAGTGACTAGACTAGTGAGGACTCGCGTAATTTGTGAGGCCATCAATGATGTGGCCATGCGGGATTCCACGGTCAACTGACCTGAGATTGCCCACCGTCACGTCAAGGCTTCCAGCACGCATTGAGATTGCGCCCCTTGCCCACGCTGACAAGGGGTATTGAAGGCGACGAGGGCCCAGCAACTGGAAGGGAGCTGACATGCGTCGGATGCGTCTGCGTGCATCAGGCGAGGATGGTTGAGGTCACTGCTGACTTCCGGGAGCAGCTCGAGGCGGAGGTGGAGGCGCATGACCGCGCGGAAAAGGTGGCATCGGAACTGCGGGCATCCCTCCAACGCCTTCTAGTGCAGATCCCTGCACGGAGCGCCAGCGACGAGGTCCCTCGGGTGCAGCGTGGCGGGCAGCTGGAGAGCGAAGGCGAGTGCAGCGACGCCCTGCGAGCGGCAGAACTGCGACAGGCACGGGCCGCGCTGCGGGCGGCGCAGACGCGGCATCAGGAGCAGGCGGAGGCGGTGAAGGGTGAGCTGCGGCAGGCCGAGGCCGAGGCCACAAGGTGGAGGAAAGAGGCGCAGGAGGCGGTACAGCGGCTCCGAGCTGGTGTGAGTGCAGCAGAGAGTATGCCGACAGCGGGCGGTGAAGCCGGCAATCTGAGTGCAGCTGAATGTGCGGAAGCAAGAGGTGCGGACTCGTTGCTGCATGCAGGTGGTAGAGATATGAGCACCGGAGCGTCGCTGGGGGATCTGGAAGCGGTGGTACGCACGACTGTCAGGGAGGAGGCAACTTTCGCAGCCGCTAATAGGGGGGCGCTTTCGGGGCCTGCAAATCCCCCCGATCCAGGTCGAGCACAGGAACGTGCAACAGACTTGCGCGTGGCAAGTGGTGAGCCAAGCGCGGAGCGGTGGGAGTTGGAAAAGCAGCAGATGGAGAAGAAAGTGGCGAAGGCGGAGGCAGCAGCAAAAGAGGCGCAAACACGGATTGGGATAGCAGAGAGGAGCGCGGAATATGGGGATATGGCGACCGTCATTCGTGAACTGGACGCGGTGCAGGGGCGGATGGGAAGTGTGGAGGAGGCACTGCTGGAGGAGCAGCGGAAGTGCAAGCAGGCAGAGGCGAAGGCCGCACACATGAGCCGACTGCTGCAGGTGTCACGTGCTGGGAAAAGTGCTGGAGGGCTGCCAGGGGAACATGCTGTGGGGTTTGAGCCTCAGGGTAGCCCTGGCGATCCAGATGAGGGGCGTGAGGTGAGACGAGGGGAGCCAACGAGCATGGAAGCCTTGCTTTCAGAGCTGGATGCAGCTGAGTATGATGTAGCATAGCATGAGGGTAGAGGTAAGGCTGCGGGTGTATGCCGGAGTTTAGTGTTTGTTGGATAAGTAGCAATTGAAGCTGTGAACCTAGAATCGCAATGAAATCTTGGTGAATGGTTCTAAGTTCTAAGTCCTTCTAAGCAATTGTTCCTTGGAAGATCAAATTTTGTCTGGCCTCGCTGCATGCAAGCCTACGAAGAGCAATTAAAAGCACTGCGTCAGCAATCAAAGGGATTCCATCATTGGCATATGCGGCTGAAACGTAAATGCTACATCTAGCCGTGCGGCCATCATGTTATGTCCAGCTTATCAATATGGCAACTGTCCTACTTCACTGAGGTTAACCGCAAAATCTGAGACAGAAAAGTATTCCAGCTTGTACGCCAACCTGCTCAAAACGTTGTGCGGTGATGCCCTGCCTGGAAATTCGGCATGGCAATGTGGGTTTCGTCATCATTGTCGATGTGTATGGTAGTCAGGTCATACAAATTGTCATAAGAAACATAATTCGCGTGGAATAGAATAGGCCGGTGTACCAATGCACATACGGTACTCTAAGAAAAAGGCTTCGAAGCAAGCTCGATCCTACTGAGACCTCTACTGTCCATCATCAGAATGCCATCCGTACTCTCTGGTTACTCTGACAGTTCGGTTGTCTCCCATGAATCTAGACTGCCGCCCTTTTTAAGAATGCCGCGGATCGCGGTCGTGCCTCCTGGCACATTACGCATTGTCCTGCACAATGTATTAGTCCTGCTATATCAGCATATACGTTGTAGCGAGAATGTACGAGTAACAACCTAGCTATACAAATTGGTATAAATGTACAAGGTATTTATACTTGAAAGTTACTTGGGAAGGAAGGTGCATTACGCAAGCATATATTATCTAGCTAGGCTATTGGGCACGGTGACTAGACTAGACAATAAAGGCAATGTCGAGTGAGCAGAGGTCTCCACGTATAAGACAAATCCAAGCAGGCCATGGCAGTGCTTCCTTGAGCTTATTCATTTCTTGGTGAAACCCACATCATAAATTTCACATGTTTTTGCCACTGTTGAAGGTTGGTGACAAAACCAAAAGCACCGCGTATGTGCATCTTTGCACCTGCTTTAGGCATCTTCTCTAGAGGTTATCGCCATGTCCGACAAAGTTTGAAACAGCAACAAAGCGACGGATAAGCCAAAGGCAAGATTTCTTATTTAGGGGGTTTGTAACAGGACGACCCCGGAAGAGCGCAGTACGTAGATGGGCGAGAAGGAAGAGACAGGATTCAGCGAAAAGGACTGACCTGTCAGTAGCAGTGTCTCACAAATAGCGAGATGCTCACCTCAGACACTGGCCCGCTTTCTACCCCAACGCAAAGTCACCTGTTCAGCAGCAGCGCCAGAGTCCCCTCATGACCTCGGGTCAGCACAATCATAAGCAGGCGGCTCCCTATCACGAAAACTTGTTATCTGCACATGACAGCCTGCCGTTTGCAAAGACAGCTGGCATGCTCTCTCAGCAAGCGCCCGCCCTACAAACCACGGAATCGTGACCTTGTATATTGTCCGTTGGCCGGAGGGTGGGGCTGGGTACAGCTCTTGTGTAAGCCGTCGTCAACGCTCCACCGGCCCACCTGATTCTGACCACGCTAGCTACCATACGCTTTATTGGTCATTTCAGTTTGTTATGCGCCGCTTGCCGCCGTGTTGCATTCCGGCGCCCCGCCGGGAACATGCATAAAATTCCGTAAAAAATCTGTCTCCGGGAGAAACCAAAGCCGGGAAGCCAATCAACCCTGCCGGACTCGCATCAAGCCCCGGAAAGTTTTGATCCCAATATTCGTTCACGGCTGCTTTGCAACGTCAGGTAAAAAAACTCGAGTCGCAAGAGCCCCACCTCAGCCCTAGCCGTTCCATTGCCCTTGCTTTTGCACAGCGAGGAAGAAAATGGCAGAGGCCAAACCTGCACCGCCAAATTGTAGCGAGTGTGTCCCAAGGTCTTTACTTTTCCGTTGATCATGTGTGAAAGCTCATTGATCATCTGCGAGTTCAATTTCCCGCACATTTAGGGAACAGTTGACTTTTGTTCACGCATTACCACCTAACACAGACGTGGACAACACAAAATACAAGAGGAATCCGATGTCACCGGAATGCCATAAGTGTTTCAGCGCTGCGTTCTCGTGTGTCACACAGGTGAGTTCGACGGGACGCCGTGTTCCTAGCCAAACATACAAAACGAAGGAGGATCGGGAAAGAGTAATTTGCAGGAGACGCTTGCAGGAAATAGTGATAACACAAATATACGACTCCCTTTCCGGTTACCAACGTGGAAATCCTACAATCTGGGGAAACATGAAATCGTCCGGAACGCGCGTTCCGGGCGTGTTCCGGACGTTTTTTAGGAACGGGGTGTGTTCCTGGTACGAAAGGCATGCGGAATGTGAAACGTATTCCTGGCGCGGAATGCATTCCACTTCGAAATCACTAAGTACACGTTCTGCGTAACAGGTGTGCTTCAAGTTCTACTATATGGCTTACGGCATCAGCTACGGGTATCTCCACGACTGCCGGAAACGCGTGCTCGAGGGCCGACACACGTTTGTTCATGGATTGACGTACGAGGAGGACAACCACAAGATTCCCCATGAAACGCGAGTCGGTCGTCGCATGGATCAAGAAATGCGCCGACGAATACGAACAACCCCAACCTGACAAAGCCGAGATTCACCTTTGATTCGGATGGTTTGACCATCGAAGAGCTGTGGGACGAGTACATCGAGGGCTTGCGTGGGAATGAGGAGAGCAAAAAGATCTCTCTCAGTTACTTCTACAAAGTATTTGACGAAGATTGCAGCTCTTGGCTCAAGATTCCATCGGTGTACCGATTTTCTCAGTGCGCTGTTTGCGCGTCCTTCAAGTTATTGAAGGAAGGCTTGACCAAATCTCAAAAAGGTGAATATTCTTGAATAGCTTTGTGATGTGTTTATATGCTTATGTAATTTGTTCACTGACCCAAATTTGTGTACCTTGTACAGCGCAATGCAACGGGCCTCTCAACAAACATCTGGCAATCGCATGAGCGGAGCGCCAGAAGTTCTACAAACATGGTCGTAAAGCGAATATGACCAAGAGCATTGCCATGAACAAAACTTGGCATACGTATGCCTCGGTGATCATCGATGGCATGCCGCAGTGGACCACCCGACTGCCACACTTTCGACGTATCCCTAAATATCTGGACTCTAAGGACTTCCTTGACGTGCACAACATGGGGAGCATGATCGAGAGCGTGGGCCGCTTCATGGATTTCAACTACGCCAACTTCAAGGACGATGCGAACTTCCTTGTCAGCGTTTTGCACCGGGATATCCTCCGCATTCAAGAGCATCGACGCAACGGGGACGGGGAAAATCCATACCCGATGTCGGAAGTATTGTATGTACAGCTTGACAATGTGAGCACCAACAAGAGCAAGTTGATGTTGGCATACGCAGCTTGGCTGGTTCACACGGACGTCTTTCGCAAGGTGAAACTCAACTTTCTGTTGGTTGGTGGGACATACGCACGAGAACATTGACCAGATGTTTTCACGCTTCTCCGTGCGTCTACGACGCAAGCAAGCTTGGACGCTCGACGAGATGATACAGGTCGCACAAGGATGCTTTACGGATGGTGTAACGTGCGAGCACACCGAGAAGATCTTTGACTTCAGCTCTTGGTTTTCTGATCACGTCTTCGATTGCCACAATATTTTAGCACAGCAGGCTTTCAAGTTCAAGAAGGACGAGCACGGCGAAGTGAGCATGCAGTACAAACCGACAGTATCTCATTTCACCCAAATGGTTACCCGAGACTCCATTGGCAAGGCTTGCTTCTACACCCCCTGTCGCGGGGCCTGGATATATACATCAAGCCGATTCCTTTTACCGTAGAAGGCATCGAAAAGCTTGAGCATACATTACAGGCGTTGAAGGACATTTTGGGCTCAAAGCTCACGGACGTGCACGAAAGGTTTTGGCGCGAGGATGCCATCGAGAAACAGCGCCACCTTACTACTGGTGGAGAATGTCAAGCGCCCGCGATACCCTTCCAGCATCCTGAGAAAATCGGCATCGAGCGCAATGCCACCTTGGTTCGACTGATAGAGGCGGCGCCCGCTTTGGCGATAGAAGCTGCCGGTGCTGCCGCCGTCCCCGCTATACCGGTGCGCATCCAACGCCGAATTGGTCGAGCGCCGATAGAAATTTACAACGGTAAACAACGACGAACGCTCTTAATTGGAAGATACGCTTTGAATTGGAAGATTTTTTGAAGGTCATTGTTTTGATGTTTTTTACATTATTTTAAACATATCATGCCAAAAAAATAGGGTGGTTATAATTTTGGAAGTTTTTCTCATCGTACGAGGCGGGGTTTTCAGAATTCTTACGCGTGACTCTTAGGCATATTGAGGAGTGTTCCAAAAATCCACATATGGTATTAGATCGAGATTAAAGGTTATAAAATGGAAGTAAAAAGGGAAAAATATGTACCTGTTTATCGTATGTTTGATATTTTCATCGATTTCAGCACAATTTTGCCAAAACCCCCTCAAACCCTATGCTTTATCACACGCGTATTCACAAAGGGCGGGTAACATATGTAAAGGTTCTTGCTAATGGACCCGTCACGTGCTATGTTATAATGTAGTTTGCCATAAAACATATTTGAACAAATAAAATATCAAGCACTTGTATCTCCGTGCAGATTTCAGGAGCAAATGGCCCTCTAGCGGGGGAAACCCTAAGTGGTAACACCAATTTTTTAGGGTGTAAGCACCACCACATGTGTACATGCATGCACATACGTACTCTTGATTGCACTTATTTACTCTTCAGAGTTCTCCAGCAGTGCTTTTAAAAGCTCAGCTTTCTCCTCACAACCTGGAATTCCGCCTTGAACACCAGGTTTTGCGGTCTCATCCCAGCATGTCAACTACAGCTCGTTCACGTCAAATGTAGACTTCATGCGAAGGGTGCGGGGACCCCGTACGAAAGCTCCAGCCACACAGAGTTGTTCTACCGTCTCGAACGTTCTCCGTGACTGTGCTGGCAACCAGAACTGCCAGGTTATCTCCTTCCGTGAGGCATGCTGCCCCACCACCTCCACGAAATGGAGTGGGAGTGACTTACCGCCGTCCGGGAGCATAACGTTGAACCAACACTTGTCGCTGGCTTCCCCGCCTGCAACGGTCACGGCATAGCTGCCCACAGTCATGTCCTCGAACCGGTAGTCGGCTGCCAAGTGTTCCTTCTGCGATGCCAAACGCATCCCACGGTCATATAGACTCTCGTCAACACCGGAGGAGTGCTCATCGTCGCCATCATCCGTGCCCTCACTGCTGCTGGGCTGTTTCTGCTGTTTTGGCTGCTTTCCAGGCTTCTTCTTGCGCGCTGCAACCTGCCGACTCCGACTGCGAGTGGCAAGATCCATCTCCATATCAGTATCATCGCTGTCGCCTTCGGAGGCGGGTGAAGTTCTGCGCGCCCTGTTTTGCCTTTGTGCGCCTGAAAACCTCTTGCGAGCAGCAGGTGGAGCTCCTCTCCGACTCCTCTTTCCATTTGCTTCACGCACACCTGCCTCTGCACGAACTGCGGGAGCTTCTTCAGGAGCTTCTTCTGCCTCTGCACGAACTGCGGGAGATTCTTCACCAGCATCTTCTGCCTTCAAAAGCTGGATCAGGCGTTCCAACTTCTTGGTCTTGGTCGTAAGACCCCGCAGTTCAGCATTCCGCTCAGCGTAACACTCGGTGTAAGTGTTTATCCTCGTACCTACGCAAGCATAATTAAAGTTAGAGGAGAGTGTGCGACCACATACAGCTACACAATGCAGGTACACGGTCGTCTTACCTTCTGGAAATCAGCTCAGTACAATACTTGGCCTCGCGCATAAAAGCCACAACCTCGTTGACGTCAATATTTTTCGGGACTTCTTTCTCCACCGCTTGTTTCTTATGCGTCACGCCGTCGAAACATACATTGAACTGCTCCGCCTTAGCATACCGCGTCTTCAAGAGCCCGTCGCTTTTGACTGTAGATGCGCGGGTATGCGCACGTGTCAGCAGCAGTGAAAGGTCCCACTTCGGAGGTAATTGCTCGGGATGTCGCTCTCGCACGGCCTCCACCTTCAAAGGCAAGGGGAAGGTTGCTTTCAATTCCTCGTGTCGTTGCTGGCTCACCAGATCTGGCGTTGCGGCTCGGAGTCCCAATAGACAGCTCCGCGTTGTTTGCTCCATGTCCAATACCGTGTTTCCCTTCCCCTTGCGCTTCCATTCCGGGTTGTCCATATAGCCCGGGGCGGAGTCGACGTCGGGGTAACTGGTACAAATAATCAGCCCAAGGTTCGGATCCTCGTCCACGCCACTTGGTAGCCATTCCTTGAACCTGTCACCAAACTTGTACTTCGCTCGGACGTGCTCGTCCGGAGCGACGTACATGCACCAAGTATGCACCTTGCGGTCTCGTCCAGCGTGGCCACCAAACTCTTCGTTCAAGTGCGGGTCGATCCACGATTTGAAGTCCAAGTTGCAGCCGATGACGTAGGTGTGCTTGTTGATGGTTGTTATCGTCCAGGCAAAGAGAAAGGCTATCCATTGTTGCAAAGATATAAACCAGTGGCCAAGTTTATCCGCGGCCTTACCCCACAACAGCATCTTCAGCAACCCGAAGAAGCCATCGACGTCGTTGTGGGAGTGGCCTACGGGCAGACGGTGTAGGTAGATCTCTTTGTACAGCCCGTGGTGAACCAGGATGCAGAAGAAGGCGAAAACATGCCGGTTCCAGTTTTCCGACCCTCCGTCCATTTGCACGTGGCATGTTTGCCGAAAGTGTCGCTTCGTGTTCTCCACCACACACCGCAGCAGAATATTGAGCGTCGTGAGGCACATGTTCACGTCTTTGCCAGGAACCCATGGCATAAGTAAACACATGCACAACACGACGCCGTGCATCACGACTGCTTGCAGATGAAGGTGGAAGAAACTTCCAGCTTTGTCGCTCATCGCCTTGACCTTCACGGGGAAGTGCGGACAAACGGTGTTGTTGTTTGCCGCCCCGTCGAAACAATACGAGTCACTGATGCCGAACGGGTTGGAACTATCAGCACGGGTGTTATTGTACTGAGCTCTCTCAATTCGATAATCACTCCGGTGCGCGTCGTTAAGCGTCTTCCAGTCCTCCAGGTCCTCCGTGTCCTTTACAGCACGGCGCTGCTTCGTCAAGATTTCGCATGTCGTGCACTTACCTGCACAATCCTTCCGCTTGCGCATGGTAATATGCTTCGCGCGGAGGTACTCGCGCAGATACTTGCGAAACTGCGTGACTTGAACCTGATAAACGCCGCGACGCATAAGCTTGTATGCGGCATAACAATCGGCTGGTCGGATCGGACTCATTTGGAGTTTGCCGTTTTTGTCTATTGCCAGATCGGTGGGTTTACCCACCGTAACACGCTTTTACGGTGGGTAAACCAACCCTACGCGTTTGGCGCCCCTACGTTTCTAGACGGGTTCAATACACGTGTTGAACACGTATTGGAGGCATATTGGAGGCATATTGAAGACGGTATGCTAATATCTGGACATTCCAATACACGTGTAACATATTGGCCAAACTATTGAACCGCGATCAGCCTGGACACAGCGAAAATGAGTATGCTAGCATGGGCACCCAAATGGTGTCAGACTCACCCACTAGCACTTGGTATCATCTAAGGAAGGGTCTAGCGTTATGGGGACAAGTTTTCACGGCATTTGGACGCGTATCGCAGAAGTCGGTTCTGGGGGGCTTTTTGAATTGGGGCCCCGATGTATTGAAATAAGGCAAAACGATTGGAGGGGTGTTCAATATGTCTGCAACCGCCTGCAACACACGTACTGAACATGTGTTAAACACATGTTGAAACATTCACGCATAAGGAATCGTTCAATACATGTGCAATATGTCTACAATCAGATGAATCATTCAACACGTTTGCAATATATGTGTTGAACACATATTGAAACATTCCCTCATGCAGAATATCTTTAGTACATGTGCAATATGTCTACAATCAGATGAATCATTCAACACGTTTGCAATATATGTGTTGAACACATATTGAAACATTCCCTCATGCAGAATATCTTTAGTACATGTGCAATATGTCTACAATCAGAGTGAATTATGCAACACATGACTGCATGGGGTAAAGGGGTAAGACCCCCCTGCTGCTCACATATTGCACAATACTTACAATATGTCCGCAATACGTATCTGGTATATTACAGGTATATTAAATGTGTACAGAGGCACTACTATGCGTCATCACACTTTCTGCAGTACCACATTCCAGTGGGGATGTCGGTGAGCCCTGCGCATCGCACGTGCATAGCCTCTTTGCAGCCTGCCCTCTCACACAGAAGGAGCTCGCCACCGACTCTACACTTCCCGCATGTGTCAAAGTGACCATCACTACCTACGGGCCTATCAACGAGTGCAAGTTTCTCCATATTGCGGTCGCTCGTATCAAGTATCACCGCTGAATCCATGCAGGGGTGTTTGACTATCACTACTTGCGCTTGGACTTGATTGGCCAGTAGGTAGGGCTCTCGGTTGTCCATAGTGTACTTGGAGGTGTCCCATGGGTTGAAGGTGTAGTAAGCCTTGGACACCTTGTCCACGCCGAGGATGGAGTTCTTCAGCTTGAAGCTTGCGATCTGAGCTTCCGTGGGCACGGGTAGCCAATCACACTTTAAAAAAGTGTAGAGCACACCGCCAATGCTAACCCGCAGAATGGCGTTGATGATACCATACCTGCGCACGAAATGTTCAATGTTTTTGTAATATACGTACAACATACCCTCAATATGTTGGGGACGTATTGCATATATGTTGCAGAGATATACGAAAAGGCAAAGAAGCATGCAAACTGGTGGTTGAGGTCGTACCTGTCCTCCCACTCGTCATCGGCATCGGCATCATTCTTGGGGAAGGATGCGCGGACGAAACACTGGCTTGTCACTTTCCCTCTGTCCCCGTCTCTAGTGTGCCTCAGCATTGGGCGGCGGGGGGGACTCCTTGCTTTGGGCCTCGTACGCCTCGGGGGGCGTCTCGCCCGCATCTCTGCACAATATCGTCCCAACATGTGTTCAACATCCCATCAACATGCTGCAACCATCACGATAGCGTGCTGCAGCACTATTGCAGCGAGCCACGTGAGGAATGGTGGGAGGAAAACCATGCCCCACGAGAGTCCCTTACCTTGCACTCCCGCCGGCTAGTGGAGGGCTCGTGGGTGCCTCGGCATTGGGCGGCGGGGGGGACTCCTTGCTTTGGGCCTCGTGCGCCTCGGGGGGCGCCTCGCCCGCATCTCTGCACAATATCGTCCCAACATGTTTTCAACATCCCATCAACATGCTGCAACCATCACGATAGCGTACTGCAACACTATTGCGGCGAGCCACGTGATGAATGGTGGGAGGGAAATCATGCCCCGCGAGAGTCCCTTACCTTGCCTCTTGCATGCCACGAATCCTTTCGACAATCCGTTGCAAGCAATTAGGCACCGGTGGAACAAGTCGAAACGATTTCCCCTTAAAGGTTACCGTTGCCAATTCTAGCTCCAAGATGTCGGAAGGTGGTAACCAAGTCGGCCACGCGGTATTGTCTGGAGATAAATCGTGCGCCAATCTGGAGAAATCGTGCGGGAGCAGTCGCGTTGGCAGCCACTTATGATGCCATACCGTGTCCACTTCCACATAGTGCGCATCGACTTTCCTGCAATGTGTTCCAGGATCCCTACAATATAATCTCAATATGTATGCAACATATGGTAACCATGTTGCATACATGTAGCAAAGAGTCCTGTGAAGCAAGAAAGATACAACCTCAACGTCGAGAAGAAAGAGAAAGGGTGCTGCCTCGCGGACAACTCCAGTTCCCTCGTAGATATTGGAAGATGTGGAGGCGCAATCCACGCCAAAAGGCGTTCCTTCTTCGTAATCGTTTCATACTCCGGGTCGCGGAAGCCTTCCGCGGTACTCCAACCTTCCGGGAATATGAGCTTGATATTGGGAGGGAGTTTGAGGGATGTACCCTCCTGAGCATTGGAAGACTTTGATCGGCTCTCGATCGGCTAAGCACCCGCCTTGCGCGGGATTTCTCATCGCGCGCTTGGCTAACGAAGATTGTTGTACGGGGGGGGGCGCCTTCCCTTGGACGAGGGCGGCGGCTCTAGCCGAAGGCAAGCCGGTTCGATGTCGCTCCGCATCACTTGGTGATGATGATTGAGGGGATCGTTCATGGCGAGGTCGCTTTTCACCATGAACAATTTGATCTCCTC
>LGRX02030527.1:0-42274 GCA_001247695.2 Cymbomonas tetramitiformis
TGCGGTGGCCAAGAACGGGAGCACGGGTGGCCGGGTGGGATTGGTGGTTGCCTCCCGCCGGCGACGAAGTACCAAGATTAACCCTCGCACCACATGTACCATCCGGTACCGCCGGAAGCCTTGCATAACACTCTGAACCGGATATGCATTGTTCTTCACCCACCTTCGAATCTTCCCGTTGAATGATTCGAACACGTACATCCATGTCCTCCGCATTGGACCATACATGAGGAGTTGGTCGGGGAAGTGGGAACTCAAACGCGTGTTGATGACCAGCCAGTCAGGTGAGCCAGTGTCGCGCTCGAGTGACTTGAAGAATTCATCCACCAGATTTTGAAGCTTAGGAACATCCTGCAAAATCACCAAATAAAAGGTAATTAAGGAAGACGTGTGGAATGTACTCGGAACGTATTCAGAACGACGAGCGCTCGAAATTGGAAGACGCCACTCCTTCCAATTTTTTTTGTTTGTTTTTGGTTTGAAATGCTTCCAAAATGATCATGAGTGACCGGAATGTCGTTGGTTCATCGCCGGGTGCCCCGTACGGCCGTGTGTCGCTTGAATTGGATAGGGTTTCCTTACGTATGTACCCGACTAACCCGTGATAGTGCGAAACAGATAGCAAGTTCGGAGTGGTTTGAGTTATAGTTTGTTATATGCTTATGAAATGCTTCCAAAATGATCATGAGTGACCGGAATGTCGTTGGTTCATCGCCGGGTGCCCCGTACGGCCGTGTGTCGCTTGAATTGGATAGGGTTTCCTTACGTATGTACCCGACTAACCCGTGATAGTGCGAAACAGATAGCAAGTTCGGAGTGGTTTGAGTTATAGTTTGTTATATGCTTATGAAATGCTTCCAAAATGATCATGAGTGACCGGAATGTCGTTGGTTCATCGCCGGGTGCCCCGTACGGCCGTGTGTCGCTTGAATTGGATAGGGTTTCCTTACGTATGTACCCGACTAACCCGTGATAGTGCGAAACAGATAGCAAGTTCGGAGTGGTTTGAGTTATAGTTTGTTATATGCTTATGAAATGATACTAAACATGATCATGAGCTGTGCATGCATGGGAAACAAGTCAAGAACGGATGCTTGTGGCAAACAAGTCAGCAACAAATGCTTGTGGGATGCACTTATTTTGAAGTGTACTGTCAAGTAGTAAACAATAGCAAAACTAAATAGCAACTACTTCTCCGCCATCGAGTGGAAAAGCTCGAGGATCTTCTCGGACTTGCCCTCCTCGCCTTCTTCGGGATCAACACCCCCCGAGACGATCTCCTTGTGGATGTTGAGCTCGATCTCCGCAGCCGCCACCGTATCGACGTTCTCGCTCTTCAGATCGGCTGCGAGTTGTTTTGCAGCCTTCTGGCAAGCCGATAAAAATGCGCGGACCTCGTCTGCGCGCATCTTTTTCTGCGGTGGTTTTTCCGGGGTCCTTTTTCCGGGGACCGCCGGGGGAGCCATGAGCTCCTTGAGCTTCCCTTTTTGGCCTCCCTGCTCCGTGTTGCTCAGCAGGTGCTGGGTACACGCCACCATCCCTTCGTGGGCGGCGGAGTTCTCCCCTTGGCCCGACCGACCGGCCGCCAGGCTGGTGAACTGCGAATACATGTTGAACATGAGCGCCATATGGGCGCCCTGTCTGCTCAACTGTTCCTTCGCCAGGTCGGCGTTGCAGGCGAACGCCTGCTTGAGGTCGGACGTGTGTCTCTCGTCCTTCTCCCCCAGCAGCGCGGTGAAATGCTCAGCCGCCATCCGCCGGCCTCGCTCCTCCGCGGACTCGGCCGTCAGTTGGAGCCGCTCCTTCCCCTGCTGCTCCAACTGACGGCGAAGCTCCTCGCACACCTTCGCCTCCTTTTGCCGCTCGGCCTCCGCCAACTCCGCCCGGAGCTCCTTCTCCTTCAAGAGCACGGCCTGCTTCACCTGCTCCTCCGTGGCCCCCCGAGCTGGAGTGGCTCCCCCGATCGCCCTCTCCAAACTCCGCGCCTTCTCCTCCGCATGCTTCGCCTTCAGCTCGATCAGGCGGAGCTTCTCGGCGTACTTGATCTTCTCCGCATCCTCCTCCAATTTCGCCTGCTTCGCCTTTTCCTCCTCCGCCGCGACCTTCTCCTCCCGCTGCCGCTTGTGGCCGCTCACGCTCTTCGCCCTTGTCTTCTGCGCGCTCTTGGCCTTCTGCTCCTCAGGCTTCGGGAAGTTGCATCCGTCTTCCTGGTTGCCTGACCACTTGAAGGTGATCACCTCCCTGGCCATACCCCTTTGCAGGGTCTTGGTGGTCAGCGCCCCACCTTTTCCCCCACCGCCAGCCCCCTCGCGGCTGATCTGCGCCACGGTCATCTTGGCCGCATCCCGCGTCCGCTGAATGATCACGCCCATTGCCTGAGAAAAGGCGTACCGGAACGCCATCAAGCTGCGCTTTTCCTTCTCCAGGTCAGCCTGCGTCAAGGCAATCTGACGTCCCTGGGAGCTTCTGCTGCTGCTGCTGCTGCTGCTGCTGCTGCCGCGGGGGTGAAGGGCCATGAACTTCTCGTCCCTCACCAGCAGTGCCTCCGATCCACGTCCCAATGGCAACTGCAGCACCTGGAAGTCCCACCCCTCAAACCCCGAGCTTTTTTGCAGGAACACCAGGCCCTGCGTCTGGCCGCCGTTGGTGCGCAGCACATACCCCAGGCGCAGCACCCCACCGTGCGCCATGGGCAGGTTTTCGTAGTCCTCTTTCAGGAGCACGGGCATTCCCGTGCAGACCAGGCCCGATGTCTTGTCGGGGTACAGCACGTCCGCCCCCCCGAACACCTGCAGCTTGATGCCCGTGTCCATAAGGCCGCTCTTCGGCCCGTAAAACCGGGTGACGAAATTCCCCTTCACGGGAATGCCCGCTTTCGTCACCGGCTGCAGCTCCGCCCTGGGCACCGTCTTGAGGGCGCCCGTCTCCATCACGCCGACCTCCACCTTCTCCTCCGTGACAGAAGTATGGAGGATGACCACTTCGGAGCCCAACATTGCGAGGCCCCCGTCGAAGATGACGTTGTAGTCGACGCCCAAGAGGTTGGCAACGTCCTCGCCTTCCAAGCGCCTGCTTCGCCGGCGAGCTGCGTACTCCACCGTAAACTCTGTCAGGTTGTACACGGGCACATCCGATGACCTATCCACGTACGAATGTGCCCCCCGACGGACGTTCGGCCCCAGCTTTACGGCGTTCGACGGAATCGTCGGCCAGGAACAGCCAGGGTAGGCTTCCCCAAAGTGGAAAACCCCACGCCGGAACATTAATACCTCATATGCCTGCCCTACAAAAAGGGACTCCCTTGCACCACACCGCATGTGAGAACCCGGAAATATCCCCACAGGGTACCCTGGAGTGAAGCAAAAAATAAGGGATAGTTCTGTGCCGTCTAAATGCGGGCTCTGCAGATCAGCCCCGGGCAGCGTCAGCAACGCAGACATCCCACCTTTCCCCTTGCGAAGTACGTCCGGTCGCACGGTCGTGCGCTTCCACCCTGGGTTTGCAATGACCTGCCTCCCTACCTCCGCAATCATCCTCCCCAGAAAACACCTCCGATCCACGTCTCCTATCCACCTACTACTGTCGTAGCGTGCATCCCGGTCCTCTGAATTCAGGTCGGCGAAGTTATTCAACCACTCCCCGGTCACGCATCCATCGTGCTCCTGAGGGGAAACTTCGACGCCCTCAACCCGTGCCACGCAAAACCCTTCCGTTTCCATGTCCCTCTCCCATCCTTCGGGCATTAACACACGGATATTGGACAGGTCGTCCTCACCTGGCGATGGCGTTTCCTTCTCATCCACCGCCTTTCCTCCCAGCAAGTTCTGGCTGACGGTCTCGCTGTCAGACTCCTCTGTGTGTGCTGCTGCTGCTGCTGCTGCTGCGATCAATCCTGCTGTTGCTTGGGCTAGTGCTGCTTCTCCTGCTGCTTCTGCTGCTGGGGCTGCTGGGGCTGCTGCTGCTGCTTCTGGTTTTGCTTCATGCCCGTGTCCATAAGCTGCTGCTGCTTCTGCTTTTGCTTCTGCTGCTGCTGCTGCTGCTGCTGCTGCTGCTTCTGCTTTTGCTTCTGCTGCTGGGACTGCTGCTCTGCTGCTGCTTCTGCTTGCTTCTGCTTTTGCTTCTGCTGCTGGGGCTGCTGCTGCTTCTGTTGTTGCTTCTGCTTTTGCTTCTGCTGCTGGGGCTGCTGCTGCTTCTGGTTTTGCTTCTGCTGCTGGGGCTGCTCCTGCTTCTGCATTTGCTTCTGCTTCTTCTGCTGCTGGCTCTGGCAGGGCTGCTGCTGGCGCCGTCTCCAGGATGCGGTAGTTTTCCATATCAAAGTCGACGGTCTCTTCCGCCGGTTGCTTGGGGACTATGTACTTTTAATGGCGTGCACCAGATGCCTTTCAGAATGCGGCATATACTGATGCACTCGCACCAATGTGAGCGCCGGCTTCATCGCCAAGTTCTCTGCGTAGTTCCAGAGAACCAACCGGTCGTTGTCCTCGTCCGATTTCTCGAGTCCAGCGGGCTGCTGGACCCCTTCCTCGTCCACCTTGTAGATCACCTCAAAACCGTTGTTAGTTGCGAAGGTCGTGTACTTCTTCTCTGGGTCCTCTGCGGCGGGCTGTGCGCAGTGGATCTCAATTTCGTCCTCTTGGTCGTCGTCCTCCTCCTCCTCCTCCTCCTCATCGCCCTCCTTCTTCGCCTCCTCCTCCGACTCGAACTCCGACTCGCCCTCCTTCTTCGCCTCCTCCTTCTTCTCCGCCGCGTTCACCATTGTGAAAATATCATACAATCCTGGTTTTGTGCCTCGTTTCTCCGCCTCCTCCAGCTTATCCACGAACTGGGTTTGCGTCACCGATTTCAAAAATTGCCACGACGCCAGGTTGCGGTAACACGCCGCGTCGTCCGGCGTGTAGTGTTCAAAACAGTTCTCAATGATATCGGGAGTGAGCAACACCTCCGACCCCGTTCCGGACAGTTGACTTTTGTTCCCCGAAATGGGGAAAATCGTTTGCAGCTGCTCGTCCGTCAACAAGCGTTTAAGGATCTTGGCACAGTGTCGGACCTCTTGTGTGCCGCTGTTGTCAAGGTCTTCCACCGATTGCGCTTTGAAGCCTTCACCAAAGAGTTTTTCGTCAGACATGATTACGTAGGAGTATGGTAAGTGAGAAAAAAGAAGATAAAAAGTTGTGTCCACAGAAAAGTATACTTGCGATAGTGAAAATCAATTCTTAAAGATAGCATATCGCGAGTACCGCGCTAGTACCACACTATTAACGCACTACTCACGCCACTAGTCCGTACTAGTCGCGCGACTAGTGCGAAATCAGATCGCACTAGTGATGTGACTAGTGCGATCTGACTACATGTGACGATTGAAAGGCAATCAAACGCTCGAACGCCTGGAACGTCGCGCCGGTCATTAGTTTTGAAACTTTGAAGCTTAAACATTTGAGAAAGCGCCAAGTCGCTAAAGCGGGAAGGAAGGAAATATGTTATGCTCGTCGTGCTCTGAAGGCGAATCTGAGCTTAGCGCTTCGTCTAATTCTTCTGGTTCAGAAGATTATTACTATGAAACGGTGGAAGACTTTATATGCAAGACGAAAACCATCAACCCAAGAAAGGCGAAGCGTTCCGAACCGGAAGCAGAATCCAAAACGTCGGGATATGGGCCCAACAATACTGCGGAAAGCGTGACAAAGATCGGGGATCTGATGGACCCCGCCAACGAATGCAGGTGTGGGAGGCGCTGTCTGTCCCAATTCGAGTATCGTCCCGTGCAGGCGTACTTACGTGAGAAGTCTACGCTAAACGGTCGCCAGTTCAAGGAGAACATCATCGCGGAGCTTACTCGTGCGCGTAGGTTCAAGCCCGGATCGCAGAAGCTCGAAATAGAGATGTTCGACTCGCTGACGTTCCTGGGCAAGAAAGTCTGCAAGGATGCGTTTCGACGACTGCACTTTATTCCCGAAAGCACATGGTTCAAGTGGCACGCGCACGTGTGTGGGGGCGGCATGCTGGAGAGCACAAGGAAGAGAAATTTGACGCTGTACAACGACCCGACGAACCTGAACTGGACTTATTTCTTGGAGTACGCTGCTCACGAGATTTTGCCGTTGGCGGAGCCACAACTTCAAAACGGCAAACTCCAAATGAATCCGATCCGACCAGCCGATTGTTATGCCGCATACAAGCTTATGCGTCGCGGCGTTTATCAGGTTAAAATCACGCAGTTTCGCAAGTATCTGCGCGAGTACCTCCGCGCGAAGCATATTACCATGCGCAAGCGGAAGGATTGTGCAGGTAAGTGCACGACATGCGAAATCTTGACGAAGCAGCGCCGTGCTGTAAAGGACTTGGAGGACCTGGAGGACTGGAAGACGCTTAACGACGCGCACCGGAGTGATTATCGAAATGAGAGAGCTCAGTACAATAACACCCGTGCTGATAGTGCCAACCAGTTCGGCATCAGTGACTCGTATTGTTTCGACGGGGCGGCAAACAACAACACCGTTTGTCCGCACTTCCCCGTGAAGGTCAAGGCGATGAGCGACAAAGCTGGAAGTTTCTTCCACCTTCATCTGCAAGCAGTCGTGATGCACGGCACGGTGTTGTGCATGTGTTTACTTATGCCATGGGTTCCTGGCAAAGACGTGAACATGTGCCTCACGACGCTCAATATTCTGCTACGGTATGTGGTGGAGAACACGGAGCGGCACTTTCGGCAAACATGCCACGTGCAAATGGACGGAGGGTCGGAAAACTGGAACCGGCATGTTTTCGCCTTCTTCTGCATCCTGGTTCACCACGGGCTGTACAAAGAGATCTACCTACACCGTCTGCCCGTAGGCCACTCCCACAACGACGTCGATGGCTTTTTCGGGTTGCTGAAGATGCTGTTGTGGGGTAAGACCGCGGATAAAAAAGGCCATTGGTTCATATCTTTGGAACAATGGATTGCCTTTCTCTTTGCCTGGACGATAACAACCATCAACAAGCACACGTACGTCGTCGGCTGCAACTTGGACTTCAAATCGTGGATCGACCCGCACTTGAACGAAGAGTTTGGTGGCCACGCTGGACGAGACCGCAAGGTGCATACTTGGTGCTTTTACGTCGCTCCGCACAAGCTCGTCCGAGCGAAGTACAAGTTTGGTGACAGGTTCAAGGAATGGCTACCAAGTGGCGTGGACGAGGACCCGAACCTTGGGCTGATTATTTGTACCAGTTATCCCGACGTTGACTCCGCCCCGGGCTATATGGACAACCCGGAATGGAAGCGCAAGGGGAAGGGAAACAAGGTATTGGACATGGAGCAAACAACGCGGAGCTGTCTATTGGGACTCCGAGCCGCAACGCCAGATCTGGTGAGCCAACAACGACACGAGGAATTGAAAGCAACCTTCCCCTTGCCTTTGAAGGTGGAGGCCGTGCGAGAGCGACATCCCGAGCGATTACCTCCGAAGTGGGACCTTTCACTGCTGCTGACACGTGCGCATACCCGCGCATCTACAGTCAAATGCGATGGGCTCTTGAAGACGCGGTATGCTAAGGCGGAGCAGTTCAATGTATGTTTCGACGGCGTGACGCATAAGAAACAAGTGGTGGAGAAAGAAGTCCTGAAAAATATTGACATCAACGAGGTTGTGGCTTTTATGCGCGAGGCCAAGTATTGTACTGAGCTGATTTCCAGAAGGCAAGACGACCGTTTACCAGCCTAGTGCGATCTCATTTATACCTTATTTATATTTATTTTGTCATTATTGTCCTTCAAGTGTCTAAGCAAAGTCAGGTAGGTTTCTTGTTCTAGCTCCAGATCTTCCTACAACAAGGGCATTTTGCAATATCCGTGCAACTTGCCAAGTAGGCCTGGAAACAAGGGTGATGATACAGCACGTTTTTGCAGTCACATCCTAACCCTGAAACCCACGTTTCCGCGGGGAAAACTATTTCTAAGCAGACGACGCACTTGTTTCCTTCCTCTCTTTCCGAGTTGGTGGTGGTGGCGGCTTGCTCCTGTGTTGCGGGAGTCCTTTGATTCCCGGTAGAAGAAGTCGTCGCTTCGTCTTCAGGTGTCGCTGTTGTGGAGCTTTGCAACCAAGGAAAAACCTGCCGCAAGATTGTAACCTCGTCGTCCGAGTCCGTTGTTCCTGGTGTGTTCGGAACGACGGTAGAAGAGGTCGTTCCTTGTTCTTGATTTTCGCTAAGAAAACCCTCACTCATCCAGGGAAAAACTTCCCTCAGGATTCTAGTCTCGTCGTCGTGAGAGTCCGTCATTGCGGTGTAAGAGTATGCGAAGATAATACGAAGTGTATAGAGAAGTTTCAAACTAAGGTTCGCTTACGCAGGTACGAGGATAAACACTTACACCGAGTGTTATCTGAGCGGAATGCTGAACTGCGGGGTCTTACGACCAAGACCAAGAAGTTGGAACGCCTGATCCAGCTTTTGAAGGCAGAAGATGCTGGTGAAGAAGCTCCCGCAGTTCGTGCAGAGGCAGAAGAAGCTGCTGAAGAAGCTCCCGCAGTTCGTGCAGAGGCAGGTGTGCGTGAAGCAAATGGAAAGAGGAGTCGGAGAGGAGCTCCACCTGCTGCTCGCAAGAGGTTTTCAGGCGCACAAAGGCAAAACAGGGCGCGCAGAACTTCACCCGCCTCCGAAGGCGACAGCGATGATACTGATATGGAGATGGATCTTGCCACTCGCAGTCGGAGTCGGCAGGTTGCAGCGCGCAAGAAGAAGCCTGGAAAGCAGCCAAAACAGCAGAAACAGCCCAGCAGCAGTGAGGGCATGGATGATGGCGACGATGAGCACTCCTCCGGTGTTGACGAGAGTCTATATGACCGTGGGATGCGTTTGGCATCGCAGAAGGAACACTTGGCAGCCGACTACCGGTTCGAGGACATGACTGTGGGCAGCTATGCCGTGACCGTTGCAGGCGGGGAAGCCAGCGACAAGTGTTGGTTCAACGTTATGCTCCCGGACGGCGGTAAGTCACTCCCACTCCATTTCGTGGAGGTGGTGGGGCAGCATGCCTCACGGAAGGAGATAACCTGGCAGTTCTGGTTGCCAGCACAGTCACGGAGAACGTTCGAGACGGTAGAACAACTCTGTGAGGCTGGAGCTTTCGTACGGGGTGCCCGCACCCTTCGCATGAAGTCTACATTTGACGTGAACGAGGTGTTGACATGCTGGGATGAGACCGCAAAATCTGGTGTTCAAGGCGGAATTCCAGGTTGTGAGGAGAAAGCTGAGCTTTTAAAAGCACTGCTGGAGAACTCTCAAGAGTAAATAAGTGCAGTCAAGAGTTCGTATGTGCATGCATGTACACATGTGGTTGTGCTTACACCCTAAATTGGTGTTACCACTTAGGGTTTCCCCCGCTAGAGGGCCATTTGCTCCAGAAATCTGCACGGAGATGCAAGTGCTTGATATCTTATTTTTTCAAATATGTTTTATGGCAAACTACATTATAACATAGCACGTGACGGGTCCATTAGCAAGAACCTTTACATATGTTACCCGCCCTTTGTGAATACGCGTGGGATAAAGCATAGGGTTTGAGGGGGGTTTTTGGCAAAATTGTGCTGAAATCGATGAAAATATCAAACATACGATAAACAGGTACATATTTTCCCCTTTTTACTTCCATTTTATAACCTTTAATCTCGATCTAATACCATATGTGGATTTTTGGAACACTCCTCAATATGCCTAAGAGTCACGCGTAAGAATTCTGAAAACCCCGCCTCGTACGATGAGAAAAACTTCCAAAATTATAACCACCCTATTTTTTGGGCATGATATGTTTAAAATAATGTAAAAAAACATCAAAACAATGACCTTCAAAAAATCTTCCAATTTAGAGCGCATCTTCCAATTAAGAGCGATCGTCGTTTCAGGATGTCTTCCAGATGTCTTCCGTACCTTACAGTCTACAAGCTCCGAAGTGAGCTCTCTCGTTATGACCGTCAACTGCCCGATCAAGTCTTCAAGCATGTTTTTCGAGTAGCCCTCGTCTCTATCCCAAGACGCTAGCACGCTCATGATGCCCGCTTGTAGCATTTTCAACGCCTCGTGACACTTGAGCGTCTTCGGTCCGATGTTTGTGCCGTTCGGACGCAACATCTTCTTATGGCCTTGTCCCCATGACCTTCCCAACGAGAGCTCCGTCATGAACTTCAAGGCGGTCTCTAGCGACCTCAAAGATTTCGACCCTTTTGCCCGCATCGGGATTTGAAACGGACCAATTGCCATTGAATATCGTTCCACACCTGTCATTTTCCCGGGCGCGAAAGTTAGTGGTAACAGGAAGACATCTGGAAGACACGTAGAGGATACTTGGGGCACCTTCCGGGCACCTTCCTAGCTAGTGGTCGGGTTTTGACTGCATCACCTTTGTCGTCCCTTGTCGTCTTCCACCACGTGGGATGCATATCGTTCGCGCGAGCGTGCTCTCTTACACCCGGCGTAAAGTCGAACCCCATGAGTGCCTCATGGACATATAGCCCAAGGTTTCGGAGTTGATGCATGCCGTCAAGGATGACATTCTTGGAAAGATCGAAATACGGCAAACGAGATAGTGCCGATGGGAACTTCACACCGGTTTCGCCGATTTCCTCCTCCAACACTTCCTGAAGATTGGCCGCATTCTTACACGTGCTAAGCAAGACGTGTCGTTGGCCCGCGCGTCGAATGAACTCGTCGGTCTTTGGTACGGCGGGCCCTGCGTACAATAACAGGAAGACGCTCAGATGACACCCGGAAGATGTTGTGAATACATTCGGCATGTCTTTGGGGAAAGCGGACCTGGCAGATCTTGCTCGCAAAACTTGTACAACATCTTATTTAGATGCGGGCATTTCCCCTTCCCCCGGATCAAACATTTTGCACACGCACAGAAGCTGCCCACGCCCATAATGTTCATAGCATCGACGAGCTCTACATATAGTCAAACACGGCGGCTAGAAGCATCGCTCGGCATTGGAACACGTCGTCCGTGAAGGAGTCCCAACATGGAAACCCAACTTCCCAAAGTTCCAAAAGCTCGTCTACCAACTTCTCGTAGAGGATGGTGGTGTCCCCGCCATCATTCCCCACAACTCAAGTAAGGTTCACAAACTTCTTGCGGATTTCCGGTGGCAAGTTCAACACTTGAAAGTAGATAGGGAAAACCCCCGACTTGTCCTTCCAAACGGTGGCCCCGTCGGCGCAAAGCATGCGAATGACGTTGCGAGGGTCCTTGAAGAAGTCGGAATATGCAGCTTGCTTCGCCTTCCACTCAGATCCATCTGCAATATACATAAATACAACTTAAATTCATTCAAGTAGTAGGAATCAGGAAGTCATACGGAAGATGTACGGAAGACATTCTGCGCATCTTCTGTACGTCTTCGGGGCAATGCAGTATATGCTCTATCAATGTGTTACTCACCGGGAATGTCTTCCAGAATGCCTTCCTCAGACTTTTCCCGCGTGGCGTGCGAACGCATGAGCCCAGCAACGCCGGGATGGCTGTAAATTGCTTGAAGTAAATCCTTGAAATGCCAATGATAGAATTGGCACTTCGCCTTCCCCCGCTTTGCACTCGGGGTGGCTTCGGCATTCCGGGTGTCGTCCGCACCCTCGGCATTCCCCGCACCGCACCGATCCTTGCCTCCCTCCCAACGGCATGCCCCGCACCTTGGACAGAAGTCAAAGTCCGCGAATTGTTTTTCGAACATCACGCACTCATGCGGGCAAAGGTCCACCACTAGGAGTGGGATATCCATGACCTTACTTAAACCGAGCAATGCTTTGTTTGAAGGAGTCGGGCAACTTAGAAAACACGTCCGGGTGATTAGTTTTCAAAATGTGCAGCAGTTTCCCAAAGGATTCTTGAGTCATATTGCCATCCAGATTCCACCAGACAAAGACGCAGATCGAGGAGCTGGAAAAAAAGGCGGCTAAGGTTAGGAAGGTGGCGGAGGCGGTGGCGGAGGACAACAAGGCGAAGGGGAAGGCGGCATCCGTGGACCCGAAGGGGAAGGCGGTGGCGGAGGACCCGAAGGGGAAGAAGAAGGCGGTGGCGGAGGATGCTGAAGAGGGGTTTGAGGTGGGTAGCCACGTGGTATTGTACTGCGTGCTCGAGGATCTGGTGAACGATCCGGAGATACTCCCCACGGGGTACTACCACGAGACGGGGGAAGTCCGCGACATGGACTGCGGACATGCCCCTTCTCACGGGGGTGATGACGCACCCAGCCAATTCACCACTTCATTCAGGCCGCCCATGGCCTGAAGTCGGCTACAGCGAAACGGAAGTCGGCCACCGCCCTTCACTTGAATGGCGACTATTGTGACATCAAGGTATGGTTCTGCAAGCACAACCCTTGAATAAACGATATCCAGAAGATATCACATATGTCTTCTGGGTATCTTGCCTATCTTCCGCACGTCTTCTGGATATATATTTAGTTTCTTTAATCACGTAAGTGACATTTGCAGCTGATCGTAAACTTTTGTGTGACTGCACCCAGGTGCTCTCTTTGGCCGTCGACAAGGAAGACGTAGCCTTTGATAGCGCCCCGTTGCTCTTCTCCGCCTGGCAAAGTGGCATGCAAATGGCCTTTGTCGGGTTGGAGAAGTTGTACGGTAAGGGCCTCAAGGCGAACGACAAGATCGCCGGGCCGGGTGGCCTCGGGTCCCAACTTCTGGCTGCGATGGAGGAGAAGACTTACCCCTTCGGGGACAAGTCAAAGTGGAGCCTGGTGGTTCCCACCAGCCACCTCCGCCCCATCTTCAAGGAGAATTTGCATCGGGCATACGAAACCACCAACTCCGAAGCGGGGTCTCCGAAGGGGGACGAAATCCTTTCTAGTGCTAGTAGTGAAGACGATGCTGATGATTGAAACTGTAAATATGTAAATAAATAGCTTTGTAAATAAACCCGAGTAGTGCTGCAACCTTCTTTGTTCCATTTGTATCATCCTGCCAGCGAACTGCATGCGTGTAACCTGAACGCATACGTATAGCGACTTTTGGTAGAGTTGCAGAAGACATCCAGAAGACATCTTCTGGACGTCTTCTGTACATCTTCCGGATTCCGGAAGGTGTCTTCTGGACGTCTTCTGGGGTCCGGAAGACATCCAGAAGACATCTTCGGCGCGTCTTATAATGTCTACCATCTTCTGAGTTCCAGAAGACGTCCAGAAGATCTTCCGGGAAGACGTCCCGAAGATATCTTCTGAACGTCTTCTGCATGACTTCTGTACATCTTCTGAATTCCGGAAGATGTCTTCTAGACGTCTTCAGGGTTCCAGAAGATATCTAGAAGACATCCAGAAGACGTCTTCTACGCGTCTTCTAATGTCTACCATCTTCTGAGTTTCAGAAGACGTCCAGAAGATCTTCGGGGAAGATGTACAGAAGATTCCTAAAAGATATCAAGAAGACGTCTTCCGGGATTCAGAAGACATGTAGAAGACATGCGGAGGACGTCCAGAAGATAACTTCTGGATGTCTTCCCCGAAGATCTTCTGGACGTCTTCTGGAAACCAGAAGATGGTAGACATTAGAAGACGCGCCGAAGACGTCTTCTGGATGTCTTCTGGATGTTTTCTGGACCCCAGAAGACGTCCAGAAGACGTCTCAGAAGACGTTCAGAAGACGCGTCTTCTGATTTTCCCAGAATGTAGGGATGCATGGTGTACGTGGAGAGTTGTGGTACTGATCTGTTGGGCACGGGATGATCTGGCGGCTGCGTGGGACAATCTCCTGGTTGCGGGAAGTGGGAGATGACGTCGGCATTGTTTTGAGTGCGGGAGGCGTAATGATAGGGGAATGTAGACTGATGGAAGGGGTTGGGTGGGCGATTGTGTCAATACCCCCCAAGTCTTGAGGAATGCGTGACGCTCCCCGAGCTTGGGTCCTATCACAAGGACCCACGCATAATGCTCGTACCATGCATAATAATTGAATATAGTTATAGTTTGAGCGCTTTCGTCGAGTATTTATGAGCCCAATTAATTTGTTTTTAAGTGAGAATGCATAGTGATTACATTTATGTCCTTGGTTGCGGCGGTTACTTTGGATATGTGTTTCCCCTAAAAAATAATTAAAATGGCGGGTCCTTTCACAAGGACCCATTTTTTATTTGCTTGCTCGAAGGTGCTATGAAAATTGCAGGACCTATGTTATCAAGTTCTCGAGCTGCTCTTTCTGCAGTGTCTTGGCAAAACTTTCATCCGAGGTCATCTTGACCCTCAAAATATCGGTTGAAGCAGCAAAAATGACCCAACTTAAAAATTACACTAAATCGACTGCCCAAAATGTCGCCTTTCGTCTTGTATGACTGTGCATATGCACCATGTTATGGTCCATTCTGGGTATATAGAGGGCTTAAAAATTACGTTAGTGTGTATATATGAAGACTGCAATGCGGCGATAGCTTGCAGGCGTCATGTGCGCAGTCAATGTCACATCTCCGACATTGTTCCATGCCAAAATTAGCCCATATATTTCCTAATATTTGCCTAGGAAATGGCGGGATATGTGGATTGTGACACCTATAACGGCGTGAAATGGGATGCCACCGGGCACAAACATCCACCGATCATCGGCCATGGTATGTGCCACCAATATTGCATAGCGTCGGCGCCGTGTGCTTTAAAATTCCGTTTGTGAAAAAATCAAGAGCTACATACCTCGTTTTCAAACATTTGAAAAACTACAACGTTGAAAATTTCAGGGTTACTAGCAGTTATGCTACCAATAGACGCACGCCACATCGGATATATGCCAAGCAGCCATAGGATAACTTAGTTTGGGTCATAATTAGTCTACCTTATTGGTGGTTGCCTCAATTTATCTCAAGAAGATGCTTTAAAAAAATCGTGATAAAGCGGTCCTTGTGAAAGGACCCAACGCAATTTGGGTCCTATGATAAGGACCCCGGGGCAGTAGCCATCTGTGAGGTGGAAGACGTGAGACTGACATGGTTTCTCTCTTTTTTGGGGGGTTGGTGGCCGTGGGAGAGTTGTGGATGCATGGTGGTGAATAAGGGAATTGTTGTACTGTTGGGCTGCTGTATTGCGTGCACCTGAGCGTCTATGGCTGCAGGCGTGCTGAGCGTCTGTGGCTGTGGGCGCGTCGGTCTCGTAGCACACCGAGAAGATCTTCGACTTCAGCTCTTGGTTTGATGGTCACGTCTTCGATTGCCACAATATTTTGGCACAGCAGGCTTTCAAGTTCAAGAAGAACGAGCACGGCGAAGTGGGCATGCAGTACAAACAGTATTCCATTTCACCAAAATGGTTACCCGAGACTCCATTGCCAAAGCTTGTTTCTACACCCCCTGTCGCGGGGCCTGGATACATCAAGCCGATTCCTTTTACCGAAGAAGGCATCGAAAAGCTTGAGCATACCTTACAGGCGTTGAAGGACATTTTGGGCACAAAGCTCACGGAGGTGCACGAAAAGTTTTGGCGCGAGGATGTCATCGAGAAACAGCGCCACCTAACTGCTGGTGGAGAATGTCAAGCGCCCGCGATACCCTTCCAGCATCCCGAGAAAATGGCCATAGAGCGCAATGCCACCTTGGTTCGACTGATAGAGGCGCCCGCGTTGGCGATAGAAGCTGCCGGGGCTGCCGCCGTCCCCGCTATACCGGTGCGCATCCAACGCCGAATTGATCGAGCGCCGATAGAAGTGTACAACGGTAAACGGAAACACCAAGGTCGAGCCCAAAAGCGAGCAGAGCAGTACGTGGACAACGCCCAGTGGGAGGTCACCTACGGCCAGATGACAGTCGGCAGCTTTGCAGTGGCTCTCGCGGTGGAATCTGAAAACGACAAGTTCGCTTTCCGCGTACAACTGAAGCGAAGCGAATGGTCGGATCCGTTGTACTTGGTGAAGGTGGAGGCGCGCTATCCGTCAACTCAACAGCTGCTATATCGCTATTTCCAACCCAAAAAGCACACCGACACCAAGAAGAAGCACCTCGGCAAGCAGCTTGCGAGTCACGCAGGAGCTTTCGCAGCGCCACCGGGGCACCGACCGTCTACCGAGACTTTCGATAAGAATGAAATAGTGCTGGCATGGAATGTGGATGCGAAAGACCCCGAACGGAGTATACCGAACGAGCAATACGCGCAGATAGTCGTCGCTTTGCTTGCACAACAATCCAAACGCACGCGCAAGGACCTAGGTGACTTGAATGAATCGGATGATTCCGATGAAGACGAAGCTTTTGATAATTGCGTAGCGGTAGCGGTAGCACCTGAAGTGGACGCGTAAAGCAAGACGAAAAAAAACATGTAAATAATATGTGGCTACTGCCCCGCGCTCCAGTACTGTCACAAGTACTTTAGTAAAACCATTATGGGGCCTTTTCAACAGGTTCCACGGGTCAAGTTACAGCTCAGAAAAATCATTTCGGACCCTTTTGAATTATTTTGAATGATAGTGCACGCTACAAGCAACTTTAGGTGTGAGTAAATCGCGTGTGCTTTCATGCTATAAAACACCAGAAAATTAATTAATTTCGAAAGTACTATCACAAGTACTTTGACTACGAAGGTGTTTTCGCTCGGTAGATGGCCATATATATTCGTATAGGGTGATAGGACTCTTCATTGGGATGTACTCGAACTGTGCAACATGCATTACCCCATGAGAATGCCGGTATCCTGCCATAACCATGGCAACTATCGCCGCATGTGAGAAAAACTGATTTTTTGGATGTTTTTCACTTATAAAATTTCGAGTTCCATCGTACCGCATCCCTGATTGTGATCCCATGGAGCGAAGGTCCGAGCACATTAAGGTCTCAAAAAATCAATATTGATATCTACTTTGATGTTTTGCACACCCTAGTGCTACCTCCATCACACATCGAGCTCGCCGTGCCGTTTTCTTCTCGTGGGTATGCGCAGGCTGGAGCAAAGAAATAGCCCCCAAAATCAGGGTTTCCTTGTCGAAACCCAAAACGTCATAACCTCTTCGTTACTTAGAGTTATGTGAGTTATGACATGATATTTCATGCACATACACTCCACTTGACTAGGAAACCTTCACACATATGGATAATTATATCATGCATCCACCACTCAAAATTGATGACTTTGATCATTACCCACTACTTTTGCAGGGTCACCATACTAGAAAAATCCCCAAAAAATCATTTATCATCAAAAGTCGTGAATGATGGGAAATTTTCATCCTTAAGACCCTATAAGTGCACGAAAATCATTAAAAGTTCATGAAATATATCAGATACTCGACTAATTGCGGCGCAATGTAGGGTTGCCCTCTGCTGCATAAACGTATATAATCATATATATTGCACATTTTGCTATGATACTTCGATTAAAGTCCAAAAAAGGGCCTCGTAGTCCACAACATCGTTACAAATCATCTCCGAGCGATACTCGGTACAAGGGTGACCATCGGGAGAATCCATGGCATGCTACTTGTGTATGCGTACTAGTACACTGTCTGCTAGGCCCTGGCATCTCTTCATAACTCGAATATGCACCTTAGACATCGACCGGGGTCCCCAAAAATGGGTCTCGTAGTCCACAACATCGTTATACATCATCACCGAGCGATACTCGGTACAAGGGTGCCCGTTGGGAGAATCCATGGTATGCTACTTGTGTATGCGTACTAGTACGCTGTCCGCTAGGCCCTGGCATCTCTTCAAAGCTCCAAAATGCACCTTAGACATCGACCGGGGTCCCCAAAATGGGTCTCGTAGTCCACAACATCGTTGTACATCATCACCGAGCGATACTCGGTACAAGGGTGACCATTGGGAGAATCCATGGCATGCTACTTGTGTATGCGTACTAGTACGCTGTCTGCTAGGCACTGGTATCTCTTCATAACTCGAATATGCACCTTAGACATCGACCGGGGTCCCCGAAAATGGGCCTCGTAGTCCACAACATCGTTACAAATCATCTCCGAGCGATACTCGGTACAAGGGTGCCCGTTGGGAGAATCCATGGTATGCTACTTGTGTATGCGTACTAGTACGCTGTCCGCTAGGCCCTGGCATCTCTTCAAAGCTCCAATATGCACCTTAGACATCGACCGGGGTCCCCGAAAATGGGTCTCGTAGTCCACAACATCGTTGTACATCATCTCCGAGCGATACTCGGTACAAGGGTGACTATTGGGAAAATCCATGGTATGCTACTTGTGCATGCGTACTAGTACGATGTCTGCTAGGCTCTGGCATCTCTTCATAACTCAAATATGCACCTTAGACATCGACCCGGGTCCCCCAAAATGGGTCTCGTAGTCCGCAACATCGTTATACATCATCACCGAGCGATACTCGGTACAAGGGTGCCCGTTGGGAGAATCCATGCCATGCTTCTTGTGTACCCCAACCTACCATGAGATTGATTTGTGTAAACACACTTGTAGGGTTGGGTTTAACCCGCAACTTATTACCACAAATGGCATCACGCCAACAGGCTCACACCCACAAACATCATTGGCCAACATACACCCCTTGGATATGTGTGGTCGCCCGGGCAATCTCACGCCAAGAGCTACTCCCAAAAAATTCGTAAAGATGGCCAACTGTTTGAACACCCAGTGCGGAAACCGCAATGTAACAAAAAATGCTACCCCCTCGGCAATATGCATCCAGTGGGAAGGCGACAAGTGGTTTAGAGGCCAATGGCACAAAAGACAATCATGTTTGGGTCACAAAGTCAACATAATATGAAGGGCAGTATGACCGTAGCCTTAAAAGACACCGAAAGAAATTATGGCGTGAAAGTACTTGTCATAGTACTTTCGAGCTCGAAAGTACTATGACAAGTACTGTGGGGCAGTAGCCATATGTGTATAACGTGTATATAGATTCTGAGTCAAAAGTTCTTTGTGTTTTCACTCCTCCTAGATTTGGAAAAAGTGCATTTGACCTCAATTTTGTACCATAAAAACCATTAAATCTAATGCACAACCTGCACTTGCATGTTCTTGACTGTTAAAATGCGGCTTTTTAATCCTATCATGAGGTAAATAAGGCAATATCATTTTCACATGAGAATATCATTTTCATCGAATAGTGTGTTCTGAGGAGGCCGCGTTTTCTTCCCTGTTCGACCTGGAGGATGCCACCCTGCCCGTCCGCGCTGAGGCGAACAAGCTGTTGTTTTCAACACTGGAGTACATCATCGCTCCGGTGTCGCCCGCGGCAGACTGGATGGAGTCTTCGGCGGAGGCACACCCGTTTGATGGGAAACGGGTGTCGCTGGAGATCGATCGCCAGAATGCTTCTGGATTCCGGCGGACCCTTTCAGGGCACCGCAGACCTTCTGGCCATCAAGATCACCCAGTTCGACCCGTCGCGGACTATCGCCGCCTTCAACGCCGCTCTCCGGTCCGCTCGACGGAAGAGCACCCTCGACGACGTGGAGGTCAAGTCCCTGTTCATCAAGTCCCTCGATCCGGTCTTCTGTGCCCCGGTTGTCAACCGGCTTTTGCTGCACGACCAACGTGCGGCGGAGTCCCTTGTCACCATTCAGCAATGGACCCGTGAGTGCTACGCACAAAACGGGACGGACTCGCACGTCCCGCCCGCTGCGCGCACGTTCTCCGCCCTCACCCTGACTGGACAGAGCGACGACGAGGACTTCAAGACCATATTCAGCGAGCTCCGCGACCATCTCTTCGACATGAAGAAAGATATCAAGGCCCTTCACAACCGTATCGACGACACGGAGGGCTTCACGACCCGCAACGACAAGAAGAACGCCATCGGACGAGGTGGACAGGGTGACGGAGTCCGCTTCGCAGCGAAGCCTCTTCCCGAGCACGGCAACTTCCCGCAAGCTTTCCGTGGGAAGCCTTCGGGGAAGGTGGCTTTCCACAAACCCACCCGTACGTTCGTTCCTTTGTGCGGGAACCCGACTTGCTCCGCTACGGCGGAGAAACATTGGCATCGGGACTGCCCGAACGGCGGGCCACGCGGACATGTTGTTGGCGCACACGGCTTCAGCGTTGCGGACAGCGAGCGAGAACCACGTCTTCGCCACGCTGTTCCAGAACGCCATGGGCAACAACGCCGCCGCTCGTTTCGACGTCGTCTGCTACATTGCAGACGGCAAACCGGAGCTCTACGACACCGTCTCCGCCTTCTCCTTCGCTGTCGCCGAGGAGCGGGTGCCCGACACCATCGACGAGTATCTGGAGTGCCACCAGCCCGCTGACACCCACTTCGGGGTCTGCGCGGTTGGTGGTGCTGTGGACATCAACAACTTCAAGGTCCATGTCGAGGTCCATGCCGACGCTCTGGTCGTACCACCGCCGCCAGCACCGCCCTCCGCTCCGCAGTCGGTGGTGTCCGACGAGGAGATGTACCCCGTCAGCGCGTTGCACGCGCACGCGCCGCACATGTCCTTCATTCATGGACAAGTTCGCGGTCAACTTGGACCTCACGGGACCGGAGCCGACCCTTGCGATGCACAGCATGGGGACCGTTGCGCCCGTGGACTCGGTATCAGTGGCAGCAGACGAGTCCGAGGATGCCGACGAGTGTCTTCCGTCACCACGGCGGGCCTTGGGATGCGGCAGACCACCGATGGATTTTGGGTTCTCCGCCCTCACATCTCTCGCAGTCTGCTTGCTGTTCGTTGTTTGTGCGACTGCCATGCCTTCCCGAGGTCACTCCGCGCAAGCATCATCAGCAACAGAGCACACCGGCGACGAGGTCGGTGGTGCTGGTATGCTGACGCCCACAGCCGTCCCGCCGGCGCTCTATTGGCGCCCGGAGGTATGGTACCCTAACGATTATGGCGGTTACCTCGGCACCCTTTGGACGTGGTACCCGGGTCCCTCGCAGCCGCCCGTAGCGGCTCCGATTGTTACCGTGCCGCCCTCGCCGGGTGGTGCTCCGCCATCGCCGGTCTACGTGCCACCCGCCTGGGGCGGGGGGACCGGGGATGAACCTTCTTCTTCAATCCAGCACCTGACTCGACTGGTTGCACCCGGTGCAACTGACTACGGCGACATCGGCACATTCTCAACTTTCTCAATTTGCTCTACGCATGATTTACCAGACAATGGTACCAGCTCTCCTGGGCGCTGTAACAGAGGCACCGGCTCTCCCGGACACTCTCGACGTGGCTAGAGTTGACGAGATCGAATAAGCCTGCCTCCAGATTGTGATGCTGTTGGTTCAGGTAGCCCCAAGATGGGCTTCATTTAGGGTTTTAACTGTATCTGTATTCTGCAGTATGCCTCAATGACTGCTAGTTTCTGGAGTTACCTTGCCAGAAAGGACAGGTTCTCCTGTAGGATGCTTATTTCCACCGAGGCTGAGTAGGTGTTTGTTTCAGTTCCGTGACCACCTAGTTTGCCAATCACCACCCTAGGTGGTGTGCTGGAAGTGACGCCCCGACTGTCATTCCTATAGTTACAGTAAAACGCGGTATATAAGAAATTGGGTCTATAAGAAACTAGCCGCTAGTTTTTTCCCTATTTGTCTAAGAAACTCTAAGAAACTAGCCGCTAGCATGATGCTCCGGTCGCCATCCAAAAAGCTATGGATTAAGAAAGTAAACCGCTAGAAAACGAGAACTCCCCCTTTGAGATAATTAGCCTATTTAAGAAACTGACCGCTGGAAAAAATTCAGATTCAATAATTCATAAGCTAACATGCTAGTGTGTGTTATCGATAGTGATCGAAGTACAATGTTGCTATTATTGTTTGCCCCTACCCACGATCGTTAATGCCCCTATTAAACGTTTTAGGGGCTTCAGTATGCTTTTTACTCCTGCGTCCATGCTTTTCCCCACTGAATTAAGAAACTGCACGCTAGAGACGGTAGATGAGATGTGAACTTTGGCAAATTAAGAAACTTTGCCGCTAGAGCGTGAGCTGCGCACCTACCTCCACATAAGAAACTGGGCGCTACAACCGTATCGAGCAAAATCCAATGCCGAACGTTATCCCTATTTAAGAAATTGACACGCTGAACTCGATAAATCCAACGACCCAAATTTAAGAAAATCGCCCGCTGACTTGAGGAATTTCGGACTCACCCAATAAGAAACTAGCGGCTGGCGTTTTCGGGCCAGTTTCTTATATATCGCGTTTACTGTAGGGTGTATGATTGTCACCGGTCCCGGACCCCTAGACCCCGAACATATAACGGGAAGACTGAGTATTCTCACCGGTTATCTATTCTGATTATCTGTCTCACCGAATATACAGTCCAGCTGATATATTCAGCAGTTTTTTTTAATATATTTTTTGAAAAAAAACTATAAAAAACCGCGAAAAAACAAAACAAAAAAACATATAAGGTGCACAATATTGGGCATAATTGTATGGTGTAGGTAGAAGTGCAAAAAATCAAGTGGTTTGTTCGGGAGAGGGGCAAACGTACCAAGTTACTAAGTTAAAACGGCCGACGAATTTGGTAGAAGAAACTGCTCTTGTTTTAGAGCACCATCCCTCCTAGCAACGGTCGAACAGTCGATCACGCGCGCAGTTTGTCGCGTGAGACGTGATGACTGCACGATACCGCGGATAGCAAACCCGGAAAATCTGCCAGCGCTGCGCTGCGCTGGTGTGGCGCTGGCGTGTGGTCGCGGTCGTGGTCAGGCGTCATCGCCAGCTAGCATTAGCATCGCATCGCATCGCATCGCATCGTCAGGCCCAACGCAGGGGAGTGAGCACGAGCACCGCACCGCACATCGACATGACCGTTCGAGTTTGAATTTTATTTAACGTTGAAGTGAAATTTGCAATCTACCACTTTTACACCTGCATCCAACTCAATTCCACTGCAGCCTCGTTTTCCGCGGACTGCTGCTGGGTGAAGTGGTCCTTTTAAAATAGTTCGTCTAACAGAAAAACGTTGCACAACGCAATACTTCAATAGTGATTGCGGGTGCTTTTCGTGCCTTGGTTTTTTTTACGCGCACTTCGGCGTGCTTAGCGTCTAATTGAGGTGTGAACGAGACATGTGTTCTCGCTCGTCCTTTGGACGAGATGATGTTGGTTCCATTCCAACTCACACCACTAGGCCTTTTTGTTTTCCTTCGGCAATCTTGTATTTCGTCTCGTACTATTTTTGCGCTTTAATAACCTTTGGTTTTGCGTTGCGCTTTGTTTTTCAGATCGGCTGAAAATGACATAGTCCAAAAGGTAATTTTTCAGCCCAACCTCAACACCACAAGTGAAGGTATTTGCTCTATCATCCCCTAGTGTCACACCTAGAAAATTCTGCCTTTATGCGTTGTGTTTTTCCGCTTACTAACCTTTGGTTTTGAGTTGCGCTTTGTTTTTCAGATCGGCTGAAAATGAGCAAGTGGGAAAAGCGCATTTTCAGCCCATCGCCCACAACTAGAAGAGTAAAGGTACTTACCTTACCCTTCCTAGGAATTTGTGCTTGTATTCATTGTGTGTTTTCACTCTACTAAGTGTTGGTATTTTGGTGTGCGTTGTTTTTCAGATCGGTTAAAAACGAGCGAGTGGAAAACCCATGTTTTTGCGTGGTCCAAGACCTGTGCCATGTGTGCATGTTAGTCGAACATCGTTTCTAGGTAATTAGACTAGTTGTTTAGAACATGAATGTGAAGTAGTTCTAGACACTTAGCTAGTTAGGATAATAATATGCGTGGCCCTCCTTATGATTAGATTCTTGATTGAAAAGTAATATTGTTAAAGCAATTTTAGTCTCCAAAGCATCTTAGCCTTCCACACAAACAAATCATCTCTTGTCGTGTATCAAACTTGCATTGAGAATATGTTTGTCAAGGATGGCGAGAAGTGTATAATGCCATACATCTTGTTTGCACTCATCCTTCTTGCAAACTTATTTCAGCCTAAAAATATTCCGTGCGGATGCGTATACGAATGTTGAAATTTATTAGACATGCAGAAGGCATTCAGAAGATATCTTCTGAACGTCTTCTGCATGACTTATGTATATCTTCTGAATTCCGGAAGATGTCTTCTTGATAACTTTTGCGTTCCAGAAGATATCTAGAAGACATCCAGAAGACGTCTTCTACGCGTCTTCTAATGTCTACCATCTTCCGAGTTTCAGAAGACGTCCGGAAGATCTTCGGGGAAGATGTACAGAAGACGCCCAAAAGATATCAAGAAGACGTCTTCCGGGATTCAGAAGATATACAGAAGACATGCTGTTAGGGTTTGGAAATCGGTGCGGGGATTTTCACTGTACGAGCCGGGTCAAATCATATATCGTCATGGGGCGAAAATGCTCCGCGACGGGATTTGAACCCGTGACGTTCGCTTCTCTAGTGCGACGCTCTAACCAACTGAGCTACGCGGAGGATGATGATCCTTTCGCGCATTTCAGTGGTACTCGTACAGATCGGACTGTTCCAGATCGATGATCGACTATGCGTGTGACATCGACGACGACGTACCAACATCGCGACTGCGGGCGTCTGTCATCTTTCGATCCGTAACATATCTCCCCTCTTTAAAGTGTCGTGACCTCACGACATTCGTGTCGAGTTACTTTTCAGAGGTCCGACCTTAGATGTGATGACGTGGCAGCCAACCTTGTCCGCTCGTACCGGGGGTTGTGTGGAATGTGTCCACGTCATCAGCGCGGGTCACATCGTGCCCATGCATACGCGATCGTAGCGCAGGTTGGTCACATCACCGTGCCCGAGCATACGCGATCTTAGCGTAGGTCACATCGTGTGCCTTATGCCGTTACATCTGAGGCGGTTTCCGAACCGTCGCTTCGATACCAATGTTAGGGTTTGGAAATCGGTGCGGGGATTTTCACTGTACGAGCCGGGTCAAATCATATATCGTCATGGGGCGAAAATGCTCCACGACGGGATTTGAACCCGTGACGTTCACTTCTCTAGTGCGACGCTCTAACCAACTGAGCTACGCGGAGGATGATGATCCTCTCGCGCATTTCAGTGGTACTCGTACAGATCGGACTGTTACAGATCGATGATCGACTATGCGTGTGACATCGACGACGACGTACCAACATCGCGACTGCGGGCGTCTGTCATCTTTCGATCCGTAACACATGCAGAAGACGTCCAAAAGATAACTTCTGGATGTCTTCCCCGAAGGTCTTCCGGACGTCTTCTGGAACCCAGAAGATGGTAGACATTATAAGACGCGCCGAAGACGTCTTCTGGATGTCTTCTGGACCCCAGAAGACGTCCAGAAGACGTCTCAGAAGACGTTCAGAAGACGTTCAGAAGACGCGTCTTCTGATTTTCCCAGAATGTAGGGCTCACTGCGAGAGAGAGAGAGCGTTCCGCGTTAAGTTGAAATTACATAGTTAACAAATAACATCTGTACATCGCAAAATGCTCTAAGCGACATCTGCTATAAAATGGGATAGTGACACTGCGAGCATCATGCGTATGCGAGAGGTGAATCTGTCAAAAACCAAACCAAATCTTTTGCGTCTCAAAATGACATACCGTACAAAAAAGCAGTCATATGCCACCCAAGAAATGTGGCGTACCCCACTTCGACTTTTTCGCGGGGACGCACGATTAAATGAAGATATTACTACATTTTCAGTGCACGGTTCAGATGAATGAGATTATAGTTCCGAATTTCGCCCGTCTAATGAATCACGTAATGTATCCAAGACGTGAATGATTTTGCGCCACATCGGCTATAGAGTTGGACGTTGGACCTTTCCAGGCTCGTATGACCAGTAATAATCACGAAAAGAGAATATTTAAGGGGGGCTTAATGCGGCGGGCTCTCGTACTTAACACATGATGGGTTTTCGAGCGATTTCAGCCGTGAAAAATATTTTAATCGAACTGCCATATTCATCTGCGCTGGATTTCTCTTGCCATGTCAGTTGTGTCGGGAAAACGGTAGTTCCCAAATATAAATTATATACAAAAATGTCATAAATAATTCAGAATACCCAGCGCATTACGCGTTACAGCAGTGTGAATTTTATGAACCACTTTGGTGAGCCACTTTGGTGAGCCACTTTGGTGAGCCACTTTGGTGAGGCCACCTCACCAAAGTGGTTCACAAGTCCCGAGTGGGGGAAATTTTGGAAAACATCATTCTTGAAAGGCGGAAGAATTTTTCAGGCAGATCTGTATTCCAGAATTAAGAATTCAAATTTGTATTCAAGGATTGTCACTTTTCTATTCCAACCAAATTGCACACCCGTTGTCAACCGGCTTCTGTTACACGACCAGCGTGCGGCGGAGTCCCTTGCTTGCCACCATTCAGCAGTGGACCTGTGAGTGCTACGCACGAAACGGGACGGGGGACTCGCACGTCCCGGCTGCAAGCTGCGCGGAAGTGCTCCGCCCTCGCCCTGACTGGACGGCACGACGACGAGGACTTCAAGACCATCTTCAGCGAGCTCCGTGACCAGCTCTTCGACATTAAGAAGGAGATCAAGGCCCTTCACCACCGTATCGACGACACCAAGGGTTTCACGACCCGCAACGACAAGAAGAACGCCATCGGACGAGGTGGGCATGGTGACGGCAACCGCTTCGTTGCGACGCCTCTTCCCGAGCACGGCAACTTCCCGCAGAACTTCCGTGGGAAGCCTTCGAAGAAGGTGGCTTTCAACAAACCCACCGGTACGTTCGTTTTATTGTGCGGGAACCCTACATGCTCCGCTACGGCGGAGAAGCATTGGCATCGGGACTGCCCGAACGGCGGGCCACGTGGACATGCATGTTGGCGCACATGGCTTCAGTGTTGCGGACAGCGAGCATGGCGTCGCACTCTTCGCCACGCTGTTCCAGAACGCCATGAAGAGCAACGACCCCGCTCGTTTCGACGCCGTCTGCTACATTGCAGACGGCAAACCGGAGCTCTACGACACCTACCGTCTCCGCCTTCACCTTCGCTGTCGCCGAGGAGCGGGTGCCCGGCACCATCTAGGAGTATCTGGGGTGCTGCCAACCCGCTGACACCCGCTTCGGGGTCTGCGCGGTTGGTGGTGCTTTGAACGTCGACAACTTCAAGGTCCACGACAAGGTCCATGCCGACGCTCTGGCCGTGCCACCGCTGCCAGCACCGCCCTCCGCTCCGCAGTCGGTGGTGTCCGACGAGGGGATGTACCCCGTCAGCGCACTGCACGCCCACGAGCCGCACATGTCCTTCATGGACAAGTTCGCGGTAAATTTGGACCTGACTGGGCCGGAGCCGACCCTTGCGATGCATTGCATGGGGCCCGTTGCACCCGTGGACTCTGTTTCAATGGCAGGGGAGGACTCCGAGGATGACGACGACGGTCTTCCGCCACCGCGGCGGGCCTTGGGGTGCGGCAGACCGCCGATGGGTTTTGGGTTATCCGCCCTTACATCCCTCGCAGTCTGCATGCTCTTCCTAGTTTGTGCAGCTGTTGTGCCTACCCCAAATCACTCCACGCATGAATCGTCAGCAACACCGGAGCACATCGACGACGTCGAGGTCGGTGGTGCTGGTGTGCTAGCACCCACGGCCGTCCCGCCGGCGCTCTATTGGCGGCCGGAGGGGTGGTACCCCAACGACCATGGGGATTACATCGGCTCCCTTTGGACATGGTACCCGGGTCCCTCGCAACCGCCCGTAGCGGCTCCGACTCTTCCCGTGCCGCCCTCACCGGGTGGTGCTCCACCGTCACCGGACTATGCATGCATCACCCACCTCAGACGGGGAGGACGAGGGTGGGCCTTCTTCTTCAATCGAGCGCAAGACCCGACTGGTTCTACACGGTGCAACTGACTACGATGCGGGCCCGATTTTAAGCAACAATCATTTTCGATCCAGCCTCCAGCCCTCGATCGCTTATATCGAAAATCGCGAAATTTCCAGCCTCCCAGCGATTTCGGATTTTTTCGTGGATCTAACGACCTGAAATTAATTCGCGGGACCCAGGGGCACCCAGCCGATTGAACTTGCTGAAATCTGTATAGGCAGCCCTGACCGGGAGTCCCGGTGCAAGCCCCTATGACAGACTCCTAGGCCAACACTGGACTGCTGACTGATCTATAGGTTCGTGCTGTGACACACGCTTTGCCACAGGTAGGCTAGACTCCGAAACCGTCCGAGACCGTTCCGGGTATATCTAGCTTAGGGTTGATTTATCTTATGAGTTTATCCACACAGCTCGGCAGTTTGTGATATCTAGTGAACTAGGATATTCCAGTAGGTCGTGACTACATAAGAGGCGTGTAGTGGGGGAGTATCCTTATTATATACACTTGTATCTCTTAAGTACCTTATGTATTTGCCAGGATTTCCCAGTATTTCGGAACGCCTCTTATGTAGTGAGTACCTACGGTTATCTACGGCAGAATTGCGTAAGTCGACACAGCGACTGGCTACAATCTATGCTATTGCCGCCTTACCTACCACCCATGCCCGCCTTGCATTGCTCGCTTCCCAGCTCGCAACCATATATCAATGGATTGATTGTTGTATGTGTTCCGATGTGAGGATATATTACTATAGTATTAATCCCCAATTTGGCACATTAGAATTTTCTGGAATTCTGCGACAATATCTGAAATTGTGTTTCTGGAAATCTGTGACAACCCGCTCTTGTGTGTCGTGTGTTCCATTGTAAGGATATAGTACTATAGTATTAATCCCCTGTTTGGAACATCTGTACATTTCTTGAAATCTGCCAAGAATTATTGGAATGTGCTTGGAATGTGCCAAGAATTTTCTCCAAATCTGCGACAACTCAAAAGCAACAATCGAAGATTGTTGCCCCTCTTATGTGTCGTGTGTTCCGATGTGAGGATATATTACTATAGTATTAATCCCCAGTTTGGAACATTTGTACATTTCTGGAAATCTGCGACAAGTTATACGCGATGGGCAATGAATCACCGCGAAATCAAAAGGTGGCACATTAGGTCATATTATAGACTATATATAAGATAACGAGAATATGACCTATTTCCCCACCTTTTACCCGTGTTGCCCGTGATGCCGATTTGTACCTTATGTGTTCCAAAGTAAGGATATAATACTCTAATATTAATCCTCGGTTTGGCACATCGGTGTTGCTTATCTTCGATTGTTTCGCTACTGCTGCATTTCTATGAATTTCACAATGAAGCTTGCTTTCATACCTACTATATCTGCGTCACCTACCGGCATCCTTACTTTGGAACTTTATAATACTATTGGGTGTATCTTTCTTGATACTAAATGGTCCCACAGCTCAACACGTTTCCTTGATATCTTTTCTTCTTCAGATTCTTCATCTTCAATGAATTGGTACTTTCCATTGAACAATCCATACTCCTTAAAAAGATCGGGTGACCGAAATTCTAACAATTGTCGGTGTTCTTCTAAGAACTCAGGTTCCACCGTGTACACATATCCTAACTTCTCTTTGTTCCTCTTCCTCTTCCCGATTGTAAACCCGTCTCCGAACAATGCATGGTACATCTTATTTAGCATTGCATTGCATTGCAACTCCGTTGTCAAGTCAAAATCTTTTCCGGTTTTGCTAAAGATTTGTTTGTACTTCTTGTTGAACTCTTCGCTTTCCTCCGGTGTCAATGCTCTTTGTGCATCGATGGCACACTTGTCCTCGATTCCAACTAGTTCTTGAAGTTCTTTGAGTAACAATATTCTCATATTGGTACATGTTACTATGTTCACCACGAAATCATCGGCACTTTGTACTCTTTCATACATATACTCTTTATCATGTAGCCAAAAGTGCTTCGAAGCCGCAAAGTGTTTCTTTAATTCATAGTCCTTTGTGTAGTACTTTCTATATGTGTTCAAATGCTCCTTTGGTACTTGCAATATCTCATGAATTCTCGACCACTTTTCACAACCTTCAGGGTCAAAGTCCTCAGCAAGGTCGTCCTCAGCGTCCTCCCATTTTGTTCTTTTATTCTTCACATAAGGAAACTCGAACACAAAGCCTTGTTCTTGCATGATTTGGATGAAGTGAGCAAACTTGTTTGTGCTATAACATTGCTGCTCGTAAATGTACTCGACTAGAAAGTCAAAGTACTCTTCATTCAATACTTTTGGTACTAATGGATTGTCGAAAAGGGCGTATCCAAACTCATTGGTATCTTTGTAAGCCTGTCTCACTTGTTCAAGAGTAAAAGGGTTGCACTTATACCTTTTACCATAGAAGAAGATGTACACCTCCGTGATGTTTCTTTCACGTTGAATTTGTTGACTCATACCAAGAGGGTCGATTGATTTTTCCTTAGAATAACCAAATACGGGTCTCATTTTGTCATTGTTGCTATCTATACCATACATAACTTTTGGGCTGAATATGATTCTTGGAGTTGTGTTAAAATCGGGTAACTTGTCGGTGTCTTCGGTTATTACTACTACATCGGGATGATGCACTATCAAATACTTGTGCAACTTTGTGGCGATTTCTTTAGAGTCACATGCAACTATATACCCGTTTGGTTGTGATTTGATTAATTCCCTAAATTGATGCTCACTTTGAATTTCTTTTATCTTCACTTGATCATAATGGTTTTGTTTATTACGTATGTATGTGTATGGTTTGTTCACTAAATTCATATATTTCATGCATCGGTCACTTATATCGCCGTCAACCGCTATGTAGTTCTTACAATCATTCAATACTTGTTTCAATCTGACCCACACATCGACCCGCCTAGCGTTCAATGTCTCACTACCAATAACGTACTTCAATAGTGAATTGAACTCATCGATAAATATTGTGTACCCACTCAGGTCTAATCTTCTCAATTTTATAAGGCTATCAACTTGTATCACGATATTTTCTCCCCTTTGTATGTCCTCTTCATTCTTGTAAAATTTGCATTCAACTCCGCTCTCATTAAAGGTTTGGTGTATTGTTTCTCCCAAAGTCATTCTCGAAACTATGACTATAAAATTAAGGTTGTTGTGAGCAATATGGTCCCTTACACTTGTAGTTTTGGACGTTCCGGGTTTGGATTTCATTATGCACGATTTACTAACCTCATAGATGTCTTCACCTCTAGTTTTTTGAAGGTACTTCCGATTCCAAATCACATGTGGCTTGATGGTATTCTTGGGTGTCGGTTTCATTTTGTGATAATTAATGATGTTCTCATTCCTAGATAAGAGCCACCCGATGGCATCAAAGTCGCCATTGGGTTTACATGAATTCCAAGTTTGATTGTTGGTATCTTGGTGATAGTTAGGTTTAGTTTTGCAAAATGCATCCCACTTGTCATATTGGTTCAATCCTTTCATGGCGGTGGTGAATTTGAAAAAATCTCCGAAATTATCGATGATATTGTTAGGCAACATGTCCAATATACTATCAATGTTCTTATTGCTTAAGTTGTAATGCACGTCTCCTTCATATTCAAATTCCTTTTTAGGTTTAACTTCATACTTTCCGGTCTTTTCATTTTTTTGTGAGCTGGATGTGTAAATGTGTTCAAACAAGAATTGCTTTAAGTTTTCGGGTATCGGCTTGATGGATGTGTCGTGGTATACGGTGTAATCCTTATGAATGATGTTCTTTTTGATATTATATATGTGTGAATGAGGTGCCACAATGTATGTTCCATTGCTCAACACATCAATCCCTATCGAGCTATTCTTCTTGTCGGCGAAGTCATCGTCATACAAAAAATACAAATGATAACCTCCACTACATGTTTTGACGGTGTATGTATCAAACTTCCTAAGAGCTTGTCCGAACTTTTTCACCCAAGGATGTGTTTTCAAATCCCACTTGTGTGAGTCCAAATCAACCACAATGATGTTGTTCACTTTGCCTCCAAAGAGACCAACGTTGTAGGATTTACAAGATTCAATTCCAATAAATTGAACATTCTTATCGTTGTAAAAGTTGGACGTCATTGGTTCTTTCGAGTTTTTCCATAACTTGTGCTTAACCATGTTTTTGAGAACGAGAGTGTCATCATAAGAAGGATTGCATTGCATAGCCATGGTTTCTTATATACATGTACAACTCTTTTCTTTAAGTAGTTTATAGACTTGGACGAAATGAAAAAAAATCTATGCACCTGAGATTTTTTCTGAATCCCTCCTCAGCCTATACTTTTCTCGTCTCTTGGCGTTTAACTCATCTTTATGAAGGGCGTAAAACGTCCTCGAACACTTCCTTGTAACCTCTCTTGTCCGTTCAACATGTGTCTCTCTATACCGTTTTTGAGCAATCTTCAAGGCTTCGCTACGGGCCATATTGATATATACATGCATTATAAGCTTTAAGTTGTTTATTCATGTTCTAAAGTAAGGATATAATACTCTAATATTAATCCCCAGTTTGGAACAAAGGCTCCGAGGTCAATAATCGCAAAAAAAAATGGTCAAAATATCGAAAATCGCAAAAAGTTGAGCCCGACGTTTTTGGCCCCAAAATGACCGATATAGTGTTCCTAAGTGAGATTATATTACTATAGTATTAAACCCTAATTTGGAACATCATCAAACCTTAAAAGGTAGAAAATCGCAAAAAAATTGACCAAGATGTCAAAAATCGCAAAAGCTCGCCCGACGTTTTTTGCCCCAAAATGACCGATATAGTGTTCTAAAGTGAGATTATATTACTATAGTATTAAACCCTGCTTTGGAACAGTTCCTAGCATCACCCGCGAAAAATACTGCCAAAAAATGGGCGAAAACAGAGCCTTAAAACGTCAAAAACTGCAGTCTGCAGATAGCGAAATTTCTCTACCTTTTTTCCAGAGTCTGAAAAAATCCCAAAACACAAAATCGCAAAAAAGCACGCACGATTTTTTTCATTGTCTGGAATCGTATCACAGACGATTTTTTTATGTATCCTTATTATCGATTGACCAATTACCGGCAACCTAAACAAACAACTGACCATCAACTGACAATCAACTGACCATCAACTGACCATCTTCCAATTGAAGTTCTGATTTTTGTAATTTTGGATTTTATGTCGAGTATCGCCAGACGATGGTCAGTTGATTGTCAGTTGATGGTCAGATGATGGACAGTTCGCCGGAAGGAGGTATGTGACGCACGTGAGGATAACGATACGGTACCGTAGTACCGACAATTGTTTTAACCGTTTATTTCGAAACAGTCAAACTTATTTCCGAAAACTTTCACCGTTTGAGCAGCAGCAGACTTTCAGCAGCACTTTATTCCAAGGTAATAATAATGGCTTCCGCAGGCGTTCAAACTAAAAACGGCATTTGGCACCCCGTCGTAACCTACCAGAGTCCGGGTGGGGCTCACCGTAACGGGGGTTTAGCCTTTGACCACACATGCGGCTTCTGGTACTTTAATGGCAAGGGGATCTTGTGCAAGTGTCGCAGGAAGGCTTCTACCCAGCATCCTGTATGCACTGAAGAACAGTTTAATAGAATCAAACACTTGCTTGATCCCGCACAGGCTGATAGCTTGTTCGGTAAAATAGTAGGCGTCAACGATCCGCCTTTGTGGAAACTCCGCTGTGAACCTATTAGCATGTTGATAAAGAACGCTGTGGTAGCCGACCGTGCTGCAAAGATTGAGCAGGCTTGTGACAGTGACGATGAGTGCGTGGAGGTGATGCGTGAGTCGGAACGATACACAGTCGAGGTCGTAAATTCGTCCGCTGCCGAGTTCAGAAAGTTCAAGGATAACCAGCAAGTGTCAACCGCTATCGTGGACTCAGCAATAGTCGCCAGTCGTACCCCAGATGCGGGTCCAGCGTACGAAAAATACATACCGAAGTCAGCCAGGAGCACGCCCGTTAAAGAGTCGCCCTTAAAGGATCTCGATGCGAGTCTGCAGGCTGTGTCGAAAAGGCTTGGCAAGCTCCAAGTTGAGCCCTGCTTCCAAGCAGAGTCGTCGGATGAGCAGAGTGAACGCGTCCGAGAGCTGGAGTCGCAGCTCAAAGCTGCAATTGAAAAGCTCGATCTGACCTCAACTGACCTCAAAGCTGCGAATGCGAAACTCGAGGGTCGGCTCAACAACGCCAAGGAACAGGACGAGGAAATAGCGAAACTTAAGCGTCGCATCACCGAATTGGAGGAAGAGTCCGAGGAGGAGTCTCAGGATGCGTCTGAGGAGGAGTTTGAGGAGGAGTCTGAGGAGGAAGAAAGCGCCTTTGAATAAGGTATACACTGACCCGAATGTTTCGCATGTGTGTGTTTTGCAGGTACTCCAGTACCTCTTAAACTCTTAAACTTTCTCTTCTCGTTTCAGGTATGGGGAAAAAACGTGCTGAAAAACGTACCCGCGAGGTCACCCCGCTGAGCGATGCGGAGTTACTCCGCGTTGCAGAGGGCCGCATCACCCGTAGTAGCACGGCGAAGGAGGGTGATCTTAAACACAAGCATGCAAACATTCTGCTCGGTATGCCTATCTGCACAAGTACTAGACAGTATAATAATTTGCAGGAGTTTGTGAATAATAAGAGCAACTACCGGAGTGTCGCATGTTACAAGGACACGGTTGAAGATACACTAAAACGAGCAGAAGACTTGAGGCAGCAGTAGAGGAAGACTGACAGACAGACATTCGTAGCCTTAACGCCATGGATTAATTTGATATTTGTTATTAAGAGAACACTCCTTGGTAACTGGTTGTTTTCGAGTGCACGATCCTGCTTAACTTTTGCGAATTACTTGTTGTTTTCGAGTGCACGATCCTGCTTAACTTTTGCGAATTACTTGTTGTTTTAGAGTGCACGTTCCTGCTTAACTTTTGCGAATTACTTGTTTGTCTGTTGCAGAGTTCCACGATGGGGGATTCGGAGAAAGAAAGCCCACCTCCGGATTGTATATCCTCCGAGGATGGTTCTTTCTCCTCAGATGACATTGAAGACAGTGAGTTTCCCCACTGCTTAATTTGCAGTGAGTTACTTTGGGCTTTAGAGGTCTATTGTTGTTATCTGTGTGAAAAACAACCTTATTGTCATATATGTTCCTTTGAAAGAGTATGTAGGAAAACCGGGAACATAATTTGCGAGGACTGCGAAAGTAATTTTAATGAATAATACATTTGCGATGCAGATGAAGACCCCGAGCAGGATGAGACCTTGTTTTGTTCAGCCTGTTCAGCCTTAGTTCTTGCAACTGATATGTACTCTTGTGCTAAATGCAAGGAGGCAATTTGCATGGCATGTGTAGTTCTGACTAGGTCTAGAAGAAAAATTTGTTATTCCTGTCACCTAGAAATGTTTTATAAAAGGGGCATACCGCCCCCAGACCCGGTTATGCTTTTAGGGCCTTATTATAAAAGGGGTAATGTTTTCCATTAAATACTTGAATAGTATTTTGTATCTATTTTAATTCCAACAAATCTTCGATTATTATTGCTGCATATCTTGCCGGCCGTACCGATACCCATGAATGGGTCTAATATAACATCACCAGTATTTGAATAAGTTTTTACTATCCACTCTAATATACCATATGGCTTCGCCGTCGGGTGCTTGCTTTTGTAATTTCCGTTCGCAATACTTATTACAGACTTCGGGAATCGTTTCCCATCAGATATCGTATCGATTCTGGGACTGTTTCCAGTGTACAGCTCAGTGCGTCTGCCCGGGACACGTGTGTACGGTTTACCGTCAGTCATCTGTGGATTATAAGTAGGCAACTTATCATAGAATACATACAACATCTCGTGACTGCGTAGTGGCATCTGATTGCAATGATAAAATCCAGAACTGACCGTTTTCTGCCACACGATATCATATCTGAACATGTTTTCATTGCTGGATATTAACTTATGTCCGAACCGAGTTGTACAAAAGAATACATATGCAGTGCGGGGTTTACCGACCCGTTTCAGCTGACTCCATAACTTATCTAAATTGACAATCTGCTTATCGAACTTGCATGCAGTTTGGTTGTAAGGTAAATCTAAGATAGCTAAATCCACAGAGTGTGCTTCGATGTTCGGTAAGATGTCAAAACAATCTGCATTAAATATCTGCGTCGCCATTAAAGTACTCGAAGAAAATAAAGTTAATACTATAATAATATATCTTCACTTTGGCACAAGACTAATAATTAATTCACGAGGTATACTAAAAGCATTTTCAGCCTTACCCCTGCCTACTCCATGCTTTGCACACGAGCTTCGGCCATATTGAGCCGACTTCATATGCTTCCCATACAATTCCATTGATTGACACGGTGTGCTGTGTTTGTAACACATCTTTAGGTTTAGTCCATGTCTATTAGTCCAAATGTTTGTCGCCTTTCTATACTCAAAACCATATCGACAATAGCAACACGTGTGTATGTATTTGTTCATATGTTGCATCACCGGTCTATGTTTCATCAAGCCACCATCAGCGGGATTCTCGACGTACCAATACGTAGGTTTGAAGTAGTCAATGATTTGCAATGTTCTCGCGACTATACTATCAGCCAAGGCTAGATTCCGTGGGCTACGTCTCTTTGCCTTACTATGCTCGGTGCATGGCGGAGATGCCCAGATTATCTCAAAGTGCTTTGGTGGATACACGGTATATTCCCAGGTCAAGATGTCGACTGCATGAGTCGGGCTGTAACCCGGCAATATGTCAACCGATACGATTTCGCAATTTTCGTACAGTTCTTTAAGTACTTTGCTGACCGATGCCGTGCCGGAGAATAGCTCTAAGATATTCATTGTTCTAAACTCAGATTATAATATAGTATATTCAATCCTCAGTTTGGAACAGTCTATAGACATACAACACTACTTAAAGATTTCAATTCTAACATAAGTAAGAATGGATATCGAAACAAAAATGAATATTCTCAAGACACTTATTCTCGGTGAACTTACGGTCAACAAACAAGTCGAACTAGCTCATGATTATATTGTAAAGGAAATATATGCAGATGAAGGTTCGACACACGTAGACACCCAGGAGATTCTTGAAAAACTTATTGCATTGCCTTATAATTGTCCGCCAGATGACCCTTCCCATTATGATGACGAGTGTTGTTGTGTGACTGATGAAGTTGTCAATTACGTTGACAAACTGATGAAAATTTATAAAGTAAGGTCAAACGCTGAAAAATAGTCTAAAGTTTATGATTGTAGAGTTTGAGCGGGAAGAATCCACTCGTTGAAATTCCTTCTGAACATACTTAAATGACTCGGTTTCCGATGCAGATCAATAAACAGGAAATCATGAGGCCCTTGTATAGCCTGATTGTATACCGAGTTGAATTCCTCGATTGGAATCTCCCCTCCGACCTCCTCCCCTATTTTATCAATCTCTTTTTGATTCTTATTTCGGAAGACTAACATATGTGTTAGGTTACCTCTTATTGATTTTAGCAAGCCTCCTGAGCTTGAGGTATAATTCTGAGTTGCAAACAACAATGTCACTCCAAGGGCCCCGTCCTTAAGCTTTCCAAGATGTCTATGTTTGATATTCATGTTGCTGAGCTTACTCGATGGTCTCATCATGTCGGTGTCTTGTGTATCATCAAAGAAGGCGGCGATTACTGGCCGTTTGCCACCATACTTGTGTTGCGGAGGAAGAATATTACCATTCTCATCTCCAAATTCCAATAGCAATTCACCCGGAATCTCATACACACTGATGTTGTGGTTGTTTAACATCTTCATAAGCTTCTTATACCGTTCCATTTTCTCTTGATATTCATCGTACTCTTGAGCTTCGGTATCAAGAATGCCTTCAATCTGATTTGGAACATCGACAGTAGGCTCTAATACATCTGACTGATCGAGTGGCAGGTCATTATAGTAATGCATATTGTTGTGATAAGTTGGTGATACAAGAATAAGTCTGTCTAAAGCATTGTTCTGTTTCATCAATCGAAGTAGGTGTGTGAGACTACATGATTTTCCCGTGCCACGCTTTGCACACGCTAATATGACCCCGTGCAATTGAATAAAATCATCGGGTGTGTCAATTGGAAACGCTGAACTCTTTGGCACTTGAATATCATATGATTTATCTTTCAGTCTTTGAAACTGCATATACTATAACGATAGAAATAGACTGTTGTACGCTTTGTCGTAATGAGGATGTAATTCTGCATCTTTCTTACGAGGTGGAGGTGAAAAGGAACAATCTTCGATTGTCCCCGGGTCCGATGCAACTCGGCGTTGCTTACGCCGTGTGGACTTCCTAACAATGACCTCTGGTTCTTCTTCTGATTCAGAACTATCAGATTCAACTATTACTACCTGCTTCTTGGGTTTCTTTTTAGGTGCCTTAGGTTTTTTAACAACGACGTGTTCAACCTCAGGTTCAGGGTCCGATTCTGGCTGCGGTTCCGGTTTAATCGTAGTTGTAGCTTTCTTAATGGTTTCCTGAGCTGCCACAACTTTCTCATTTTCCTTAAGTTGTTCCGCCATTTTCAAATCAGATTTGACTTTTGCCTTCGCCCGACGTGTCTCTAAAGCTTTCTCTCTCATTTTGGCGAGACGTTCCAACGTTTCACTATCGGTAATCTTCTGCCCTTTGACTGGCATTGGGTCACTATAAGATACCTTAAGAAAATAAATGTCTTGATGTGACTTAGTGTTCTAAAGTAAGGATATGATATACTAATATTAATCCTCAGTTTGGAACTTTTATATGAGATATACTATATGACTAAGGAGACTTGGATTGCAAAATTGAAGCAATGTGCTCAGGAGTATAGAGAAGAACATGGAATTAAAAAGAGGCCCGGTAAGATGACACAAGCTGAAAAGCTAAAAAGCTTACGAGGCCGACCAATGGCCAAAAAGACAAAGAAATCTGCCAATAGAACAGCTTTAGACCATGGAACTCCAACCGGACAACCACTCTACCAACAGCCTATTAAAGACCCTGCTCTTCCATCGAAGGCACCTCGTAGGATAGCTCCTATCATGGTAGCTCCTTTGGACCAAACAAGCACTGGCACAATAACAGGTGACCCAGTATTTCAACGACCTAATGCAGAATATACGGGTGTAAAGACATTCCGTGACTCCATAGCTAATATTGAGAAACGCGAAAGAATGAAAAAGCAGATTAGAAAACGCCGAGCAGCGGACGTCACAAAAATATAATTTGTATAGTATAGGAAGATGCCCCCCAAATCAAGAAAAAGAAATCCGGAGGCTCGCCATAAGCTTACAGCCGACGATTGGGAAAATTTACAAAGTAGAAACCTAACCGGTGATGATAGAGCCAAAGCTATACGTGATTACAAGAAGAACTATCGGAAATCAAAAGAGAAGGTTGAGAAAGTTACCAGACGACAATGGACCAAGATCGGGAAGAAACCTGCCAAAGAACAAAGTAGACTTGATGAGATTCAAAAGTACAGCATTGGAGATTCCAAGAGACATATAAAGAAGTTTAGCACAGACGTTGAGAAGTTGAAGGTACCATTCACAACGTTTTTACAAAGAGCAGCATCTGATGGTAGCAGTCTGAACTATTGGTTACCGGAGAAGACAAAAGGAGTTGAGCAAGTATCAATGAGAGCGGTCTTCGAGGATGGGACTACATCCAAATGGGTGAAAGGTTCCGACCGTCAAGATGTGATGATGAAGTTTGAAGAGATGCTGCAAAGTCCTAAGGGTGGAGATAGCAGCAAAAAGTCGATTGAGGTTGCTAAAGATGTGGAGGTAGAATATTACTCCTCAAAACCACCAGGGCGTGGTATCGAAGTGTTTTTGGCGTATTGATATTTTTTCGATATCGCAAAAATCATATTGATCAATATCAATATATCGGCTAAGGGTATTGATCAATATCAATATATTCCAGCCGTATATCAATCAATATCAATATTCCAAGGTTGAATATCAATCAATATCAATATTCTAAGCGGGAATATCAATCAATATCAATATGTTACCCGTTCTCACAATATATCAATATATTGATATATTGATACTAGCCGATGTCAATTTACTCAATTACTGAACAGGCAAGCAAGCAAGACAAAGTATGTTGATTTGAGTAATAATTTACTCAATGTTTAGAGCTGCCATCAATGAATGCTGAATGGTACCTTCATCCAAAGATTTCCTAAGGTCTGAGTGCATGAAACTAACTTTTGAAAATGCTCTCTCTACCCCTGCTGAAGAGGCTGGCACTGCAAGAAACTGGCGTGCCATTCTACTTAAGTTGGGAAAGTCTTTTGCATGCCCTTTCCACCATTCAAGCAGGGCGGTATCAGGTGGCACATCTGGCAATAGCAAATATCTATCAAACTCATCACTAGACACTTCCACCACTGTGGCTTCTTCCTCACATTCATCATCAGAGTCCGCAAGAAAAGATGCGACTGTCACCACAGCTACACCATCTTTGCCTTTGGCCTTTTTCCTAGCCTCTACCGCTTCTTGCTCTTGCACAGGCAAAGGCGGCCGCCAGTCCTTCTCCCAAGCATGCCGCGCCCAGCTCACTGCTTGCTCTTTACTAAGGCCACCTGCCAAATAGCAACAGGGCTCACAATCAACTTAAAGGGGGCATATAGCAAAATTAAGACACAAACATAAAACAACAAGATTCACGAAAAACATCATGCTAGTTTTGTGACAAGCCTATCCCGGCGCCCCCGAAAAAGAGGACAAGGTTGCTTCAGCCCGAGCTGTACTCACATACAGTCCCTTGCGAAGGCCTTGGCTGCCATGGAACAGCTAGTCACAAAACTAGCATAACACAACCGGGCATGAACACTACATACAGAACACAGTAATAAACAGTAAACATAAACAGAAACACTAAACAGAATCACCTTTATTCCAAGAGGTTGCTCCCTTGAACTTAAAACTCTTGTATCGAAAAACATCATGCTAGTTTTGTGACAAGCCAATCCCGGCGCCCCCGAAAAAGAGGACAAGGTTGCTTCAGCCCGAGCTGTACTCACATACAGTCCCTTGCGAAGGCCTTGGCTGCCATGGAACAGCTAGTCACAAAACTAGCATAACACAACCGGGCATGAACACTACATACAGAACACAGTAACAAACAGTAAACATAAACAGAAACCCTAAACAGAATCACCTTTATTCCAAGAGGTTGCTCCCTTGAACTTAAAACTCTTGTATCTCGGGTCCAAGATGGTGGCGACACAAAAATCCTCCAGTTTGCAGAGCATCAGGTCATTGAAGAACCTGGTTACGATTGCCCCGTGTAGCTTCGAACGAGCCTTCACGACGGCCTCATTATGAATCTGTACCGCCTTCCCTTCGTGTTTTAGAGGCGCTCCTGCAGCCATGGTGGCACCCAGCTTGCCAATGATAGGCAGGATCAAACTTATGGTAGGGTAGTGCGTCCCTTGCAGCAGCTTTGTGGCCGAAGATGCATATGATAGCACCCAAGTGCTCTCACAGACGATGTCCCAATCGTCTCCCACCAGTTGATGGTCCTTGTAGACGCTGCCATCGACGTTTGGAACCGCGTTTGCCGCTTTCATGGGGTGCTCGATATCATATTGTCTCACAGCTGCCTACAAAAAAAAAGAGTTGCATGCAGATTTCAAACGAAAAGGTGCAACCACCTATTGTTTTGATATGAGATCCTATGGTATGATATGCACCACACCGACTGCACAGACAATAAGCAAACGCGCGTGTTATGCAAAATGATACATGAACCACACAGACAATAAGCAAACGTGTTATGCAAACAAAATGATACATGAACATCTCACGCACCTTATTCTTAACATACCACGCAGCCATAGTGCAAGCCCCACCCCACCCAGAACGCGTATCGTTGTCCTGGGGCGGTTTGCTCTCCACTAAGCCAAGTCGCCGTTGGCAATCATACAGCAGCTTCGAACCAATCACCGAGTGGGAAAAGTGTCCGGTCATTCCACGCAATTTGCCGAAAAGCTTTTTCACACGCTCTTGCTCCAGATATGCTTTCACAATCAAAGCCAAGGTATGGACTACGCACTCAAAGCCATCGAAACAGTTCCAGCCATTCACGATGTTGGACGCGTTGTCAGAGACAGTGCAGTGCACAGAGCCAACCACGGTGTCCACCTTCTCATTCTCGTCGAATTCCCCTATCCCAATTTTAGCACAGGCAACCTTGGTCGCTATCTCGAGCTCATAGCCAGTGTGACGAACTGCTGAGAACGGTATGGCGCTGACCAATCTCTCTTTAAGGTTGAACTCGACGTCAATGTAGTACACCAAAACCCCAAAGATAGCTATCCCACCTTCAGACCATATGTCCCCACTCACACTGCAAAGAATACCTTCTGTTAGTAAGGTCTTGATCTCTGACATGACGTGAATTTGGCCCTCAGCAGAGAGGGCACAAATAAGATCTAGTACCAGCTGATATGTTGGAGGGCGATACCCATCCTTGAAGATCTCGTCGAAAATGGCTCGAAACTCGGTATCTCGCTCAGGCAAGGTTAGAGGGCGCCCCTTTTT
>LGRX02030528.1:0-52809 GCA_001247695.2 Cymbomonas tetramitiformis
GCGGCGGATCCTGCTGGCGGCGGGGTGGCGGTGCATGCACCCCCGGGTGGAGTTCGCACTGCGGGTACGATCCAGCCACCGCAGGTAGCGGCGGATCCTGCTGCCGGCGGGGTGGCGGCGCATGCACCCCCGGGCGGAGTTCGCACTGCGGGTACGATCCAGCCATCCAACGTCCTCCGTGCGAGATTCCCTGGGCCGTGGCAGCAGGCTGTTGATGCCGTAGCAGGGGGTCCCCCGGGTGCATTTCACCCTGCGGTTGCGAATCAGCAGCCGCATACAGTGGCAGCTGCTGCTTGCGGCAGGGTGGCGACGCATGCACCGCAGGTAGCGGCGGATCCTGCTGGCGCCGGGGTGGCGGTGCATGCACCCCCGGGTGGAGTTCGCACTGCGGGTACGATGCAGGCACCGCAGGTAGCGGCGGATCCTGCTGGCGCCGGGGTGGCGGCGCATGCACCCCCGGGTGGAGTTCGCACTGCGGGTACGATTCAGCCACCGCAGGTAGCAGCGGACGTGCAGGACAATTTTCTTGCGGACATCGGAGTCTGGGTGAAGTACTTGTCTGAGTGCCCGTGGGTGACGTACGACCCGGCAGCACGTATATTCAGCGATGATACCAACCACATGACACAGTCGCAACTTCCCGAGAGCCACGCGATATGGGTCGGCGAAGTATGTGACGCGCTGAACCTCCTGCGCCCGTTCTTGACGATGGTTCCGGTCCCCCCTGCGCAAGGACGTCGACCCCAGGGCGCACATACCACCCAGCCCCGCACCCAGGAGTCGCGCCCAGCCCAGGCGCCGGAGCAGCCAACACACCTCAAGATAAATCAGGCCGCAGCACCGGCCCCGGGGGCATTGCCCACACCGGAGGAGGCAGTGAGCCCATTACCCACTATCATGACAGAGGCGGCGTTCAGGTCCTCCCTGGACGAGCAGTCCGAGGAGGATGAGGAGGTGGTGGCTCCCCAGCAGGCTCAGGAGGTCAGGAGGAGTCCGAGGACCATTGTAACGTCGCCGCCATCCCTGGAAAAACAACGAGCCGGTAACATAGCCAGGAATATCGCTATGATGAGGGGTGTGATGGAGGCTAAGGGCGCTCTGTTCGCCGTTGGTGACACAACACCGAAGGCAGCGTTGGCCTTGCTGCAAACCGTCACGGACGAGCGCCTTAAGGACCACCTCACCGCGCTGAAGGGAACGGGCAAAAAAGTGAGTCTGACGATGAAAGGGAGCTTGTTTACCCTTCAGCAACCAGCGACATTTGCGGGTTACGCAGCGCTTAGCAAGAAGTCCTTGGACGCGCTCAACACGCCACTAACAAATGAACTCAGGCGGCGTGTGAACAGCAACCCGGAGCTGCGAGCTCTCGTGCCAGTCGCCACGCCAAAGAGCACTGCAGCTGAACCCCGGAAATCCAAACGTAACGAGGGACCGCCGGCTGCCGGCAGCAACAAGCGCAAGAAGCAGGCCTGCCCGGCTGATGCTCGGCAGGTTACTGTGTCAGGAGCAACAATGGCCGAGCTCCTGCCGATTTCGCGGAAGGGCGCGTTTCATCGCGCCGTCAGTGGCGGTGTAGAGTGGTTGGTGGCTGCTGGCAAAGCGGAGAAGCTCACGCAGTCCGCTGTCAAAATACTGTCGGGCCGTATGAAGACACAGCTCTGGGAGACGACCACGTACGGCGAGGAGTACTCAGTGGAGCATGCCTCCGGGACGTGGAGTGGAGCAATCGGCAAGACTGTCCATCGCATAACGGTGGAGGAGTGGTCTGAGGTGCACGATTACTACTGCACGGCGGTGGCCAGTGACAATGGCGCCAACCTGCAAGTCAAGTTGCCCGCGGTGCTCCTCGACTTCGCCATTTTTCATGCGGAGTTCGACGCGCACGCATTCAACTCGGCGATCATCCCGAAATTCGGCGAGTGCCGGGTCCCGGATGTCCACATCTGCGAGAAGGGACTGCTTTGGAGGACATCGACCGGGGAAGAAATGTGCATGTCCAACCTGCCGAAGTTGCTCAGCATGCGCGACACGGTCCCGCCGGGTTTACATGTGGACGGAAATGCGGAGCCACGACCAGCCGGTGAGTGGGGCACGCCTCCCGCAGGCAGCTCGCATGCATGGGTTGTGACATGCCGATGCCTGCAATGAGCAACATGAGGATGAATGTCGAATCTTGCGCCGTGTGCACGCAGGTGTATCTGGTGACGCGTAGCTTGGATTGCAACGCTGGCGATACCCCAAGCTGCTGGCTGACCAGTGTTCCTGAACCAGAAGCTTGAAAGCAGGCGCATACGACTTGTACCGCAGAGGAAACGCGCAAGCGTGCAAGCCTCTGGCATGAAAGCTTAGGATGTCAACCACGAACACCAGCTTCCGATTAATGCAGATTGTAGGCTATGCGAAGTGAAAGACCGTATGTGGCTAGAACCGACAATTTTGAACTGTATTGTATCTTTGGAATAAATCAGTTTGTGTTCTCCGACGGAAACACGCGGTCACTAAGCACGCGTCACGCTGCGCACGCCATGCACCGAGCGACCGCCGCGTATCGATCGGGCGCTCACGCGAGGAGCAACGATGCATCTAACGAGGTGTCTGCCTTCATGATGCAGGTGCTGTCGGTGTCCCCCCCCCACTCCCCCTCAACGGATGTGCTGCGTGCAGGTCGGTGACACGCCGGAAGGGGTAGTTTGCGGCAGGTATGCGCGGTGATGGCTGAACTGGAGGACGCCGTCATCCTGCGCAAACTGCAAAGCCTGCATATTGGGGGCAAGTCACCCAAAGTGTCACGGTTTGCTGTGGACATCGGATGGATCCCAAGCAAGGTCACAGAGGAGTGCAGCACGATGGCGCAGAAGAGCGCAAAGATCCGTCAGCTGGCTGACAGATTGACAACTCTCGGGTGCATGATCGACAAGAGGATGCGGATAACCTACGCACCGCCGCATGTGGGCCCCAGAGAGCTAGCAGGTGGGGGGGCGAGCCCGGTGGACGGCGCGCGGGGGAAACGGCGAGACGGGGGGAAGCCGTCACGTGCCAAACGGCGCAGCTCCCAACCGCGTGTGATAACCGGCACGTGACCGACGCCCGCCTACTGGAGTTGGCGCAACGCGCTTACCGTGACATCAAGCGCCCAAGCATTCGCTCCATCTTCACCACCGACGACTTGTGCACGCTGGGCATACCTGATCAGGTAGGGCGCGCCGGAAAGGATTACAAGGGAAGGATTGACGTGCTCATAGGCCGCATGCAATCTCTGGGAGTTCAGTTTGATCAAAGGCACCGGGTCATTGCCATCTCCGCTGGCCACCAGATGGAGGCGGCCCCAGTATTTGTGGAAACAGCGGATGATGATTCTCAGCAGGCGAGGATACCCAACAAGAGAATGCGGTATACCCTGGTGGGAGGAGCCGGCGCAGATGGGAATGCTACGAACCACGACCTGGCGGACGCACAGGCCGTGGGATATATGGGATTGAGTCATTGCGAGGAAGGGGGGTCGTCAGATGCCCCCACCCCAGCCGAAAATGCATACTGGGAGGAGGTGTTGGATTTGCCGGACATCCCGGAAGAAGACATCGTGGAGGAGACGGACGAAGGTGGTGATGCGGAGGCGGACCTCCTCTCCATCCCGGACTTTCTTTACGATGTACGCCCTGCCGCACCTTGCACACTGGCGGAACACTGGTCTCACTGCCCTGCTCGGACAGGACGTGAAAACGCCTGTGCGTCTTTCTGATACATCATGTAGTGCGTATTGTAGCAGGTACGTTATGCAACATGCGCAGGGGCATGCAGCGCATGCAGAATATGCACAGAAACTAAGCCAGGATGGGACGGCCACTCGCAGGAACTAGCTGCAAAGGCGGGCATGGAAATCGAGGTGGAAGAGGCGGCCGCCTTGCTGCTGGCTCATCACGCAGAGGTGACGGTGTACGCGCCGGTGCCGGCGAAAGAGGTGACGGTGGACCCTCCGGAGGCAGGGAAAGCGGTGACGGTAGACGCGCCGGAGCCAGCGAAAGTGGAGACATTGGACGCGCCAGAGTCGGCCGAACTCAGTCCCAAAAAGATGGATCCGCTTCTAACGCATGGGCAGGCGAGCCCCCACGGAGTGACGCTGCAGGAAGCTGTGTGGTATTTGCTGGACATGAAACGGCGGCAGCAGTGGACAGACGCGCACTTCAACACGTTCATGAAAATCTTGAAGATGCTGCTGGGTGGAGCAAACACCAATTTACCGGGGTCGCTCTGGCACATGCTACGCCTGATTGGTGCCGAGACCGTGTGGGACTACGCAGTGCATGTGTGTCCGAAGTATCACAGAACGTTTCCAGCAGAGACCAAGAAACCAGCGCAGGAGAAATGCGGGGTTCCCATCGCGTGGGATGCGGCGGGAGTGCCGGTCGGGTGGTGCGAGGAGGAGAGATACAGTGTGACACGTACGGCGCGGGGTGAGGTGTACCGCCCGCAGGAGTACTATTTCTACTTCCCGGTGAAACGGCTAGTCAGACGCTGGATGCGCAATGCGAAGTTTGCAAAGATGCGTGCTGATACGCAGGCGAGAGCGCCTACAAACGCATGCGTCATGACCAGCCCGCACGTGGCGCGGATCAACGAGCACAGCACGGTTGGGGGCCGGCTGCTGCAGGAAACAGAAAGCACGGATCCCATGAAACCTGGAATGGTTCGGGCTGGAATGGCTGTGGAATACGGTGAGGATGACGCACGGGCGAAGAAGCACGACAAACAGTGAGTCCAGCCGACACCCAGCACTCCTACTACAACCAAGCCCCCTCCCCCCCCTCCCCTTGATGTATGTTGAATGAAATGGCTGACCTGAACAGCGCTATGGTGCAAACGATGCGTTGCACGTGAGCGCAAAAAATAATCGAGTGCACGGCGAGCCCGAAAAACATTTTAGTTGCACGAAAAATGGGCAAACGTGTTGCACCAAAAAAAAAGGAACAGAGAAAGAAAATCGTACCTCAATTAGGATGACCGCCCGAGTAGAGCGGTGGGGTGGAATAATCGATGACGATCGCGATCGATACGTACGTGACCTGCGTGCCTGCGATCCCCAACCCGCGAGCGCGAGCGTCATGCGGTGGATTATTCCATCTTCAATCGTCCGATGGCATGGCATCGCATGGCATGGCACAGAGGCACACGTTTCGCAGAATTCGTCATCGTCATCGTTATCGTCGATCGTGCTCGCGTGACGAGGACGTGCTGTGACTTCTCACGCCCCCCAACGCGCAACGGGAAGTGAAGGTGTCCACTGTACAGTTGTAGGCATTTTGACAGAATACTGCAAAAGTTCAAACTCGCCGCTACAGCCGTCAACGCTTCACATTTCACCGTCCAGCAGTGTGCAGCAGCGTGTGGTGGCCTCGCCAGCGGGTTGCATGTTATGATATTTCTCATTCTTGCTCGCTGCAATATGTCACAGGTTTGTAGTGCATGTTTTTTATATGCATATGTATTATTTTGTGTGTGCTTAGCGCGCTCATCCTTGGCATGCGCGGAACTTTGACTTGGAGTGAACGGGAAGATTCCCGCGAGTCCTTTGCACTCGAAATAGTTGGTTCAAATCCAACTCACTCCACCTCTCCTTTTCAGTTTCCTTCGTTAATTTCGTTTGTCACTTATATTATCTTTCATTTTTACTAAACGTTACTTGGTTGGTTTTGTTTTGCTGGAACAGTCACACCGCTTGCTTTGTGACTTTTCCTATAGTAGTGTGTATGACTGTCACCCGAACCCGAACCCTAACGGTTTATGCCCGTTATATCGGGTTAACTTATCAGCTTTAATACATTCTGAGAAAACTTACCACTGAGTGAGTGAATATATCCCGAGTCCTAGGGGTATATCCAACAGGTTTGGCCCCACGCACTCTTTATTTAGACACTGCGTAGTTTGGCCATGCCAGGCTAAACACCGACGCTTGAGATGGAGTGAGGGACTCCTCTAGAGGCGCGGCGGAGCGGTATGACCTAGTTACGCGCGTGACTGGTTGATTGGACTTACGGAAAGCTCGGGCTCGTGGCTGCTTGATTTTCCCGTACTACGCGTTGGTAGACGTTGGGATTTTGGTCGGATCCGACACCAAGTTCCTTGGCCGCGTTGTTAGATCCACATGCACGTTTGGGGAATCTTTTACGCCGCAGCTTTCCTTCTTTTCCTCGACGACCGCCTTACGACTTTTGGCCGCCGCTCCTTCCGCACCTCGCCACATTTTCCCTCACTTCGTCTCTATAGTCTTCTACATCATGGTTGCGACTAGATTGACATCAAGTATGGCGTCCCGCCGACGCTCGCTGGCTACAATTTTCGACTCCGCTGCCGCACGTAATTCCGTCACGCCGGCTACGCCGGCGCCTGCTGGTGTTCCAGCTGCGAACTCCGCCCAAGCCATATTCTTGGCGGGTGTTCGCTCGCTCACGCGTGAGCGCTTCGACGAGAGCGTGGCGAAGCACGTCATCCGGAAATGCTTTCCCGACAAGCATGACCGATTTACGGGTACGGAGTCGAACGCTCAGGTGCTCCTCTCCAAGCTGGTGCCTGCTATCCAGGAGGCATTCGAGGCCGAGGACGCGCTGTTTGCCCCTATGTTCGACTTGGAGGACCCCACGTTGGCCGTGCGGCCCGAGGCCAACAAGCTCCTCTTCTCAACTCTCGAGCTCATTGTGTCTCCCGCCTCTCCAGCGGGTGACTGGCTCGAGGCGTCTGCGGCCTTGCACCCTCTGGACGGCAAGCGAGCCCTGCTGGAGCTCGCACGGCGTCTGCTGGACTCCGGTGCACCCTTCCAGGGGACATCGGACCTCCTTGGCGTCCGCTTTAAGGCCCACACCGACCCGTCCGAGTCCATCACGGACTTCAACGCGGCCTTACGGTCCGCCAAGAGGCGCAACACTCTCGACGATGACGAGGTGAAGGAGCTGTTCCTCGCGGCGCTGGACCCGGGGTTCTACGCGCCGGTGGTGTCACGACTCTTCACACACCAGCAGCGGGCGGCCGTGGACCTCCTCACCATTCAGCAATGGGTCCTCGAGTGCTACGCCCGACACGTGGCAGCCGGTACACACACTGCCTCGTTCAGAACACCTTGTCCGCGGCAGCCGTGGCCACTGACGGCGACGCCTCGCAGCTGTCCGACCTCACGGCCATCATCCTCGACGTGAAGCGGCAGCTAAAGGTCCTCACGGACAAGGTCAACGGGCGGGGTTTTACCCCGCGGGCGGACAAGAACAAGATCGGCAACGGGGGAGGCGGCTCCGGTGTTCGTTTTGCGGCAGGTGACCTCCCGACGGGGGGGAACTGGCCGCAGTCGCAGGTGAGGAAGCGCGTTGCTTTCCACAAAGGGAGCGGTGACTTCATCCCGTTCTGCCAAAACTCGACGTGCAAGAAGGACGAGTCGCGGCACTGGCACCGTGACTGCCCCAACGGCGGCAAGCATGGAGCTGGGGGAAGCTTCCACAGCTTCTCCCTCGGTGACATCGAGAACGACTTGCTGGCGGAGCAGTTTCAGGCGGCCATGGGCGAGCACGACGGCGCGCGGTTCGATGCGCTTTGCCTTCTGGCAGGGGGCAAGCCGGAGATGCTCGACGGCGTTTCGGCGTGTTCCTTCGGGATCGAGCCGGAGCAAGAAGACGGTGCGTTGCAGGAATTCCTGCCCTACTGCCAGCCTGCCACCCACATGGGCGGCTTCACGGTCGGTGGTGTCGAGAGCGGGATCTCGGCTGCCGCTTGCACGCACGTCCGGGAGGACCCACCGCCGGCTCCACCGCCGGCGGCAATCGAGCATGTTTACCCGGGCGAGTCGGAGGCGTCCGACACCGGTGACATGATGCCGGTGGACCCCGTGCGCGCGCACGAGCCCGACCTCTGCTTTGCGGACAAGATCGCACGGATGGGGGACTCTCGATCACGGCTGAGGGCAAGGACTTCGCGATGCGGTACATGCACGCCGAGTCGGAGACCGACTCTTGCGACGGCGACGTGGACGACTCTGCGGCTGGGTGTGACTCTATTGACGGTGAGGGTGCGGTCCCGCGCCCTGCAGCATCTCGTCCGGGATGCGGTGCACCGCCTTGGGGGTTTGCCCGCTCTTCGGCGATTGCGGTAATGCTTTGTGCGTTCTTTTGTGTATGCGCCACCGCGGCGCCACTCACAGCTGCCGCCCCTGGCGAGGCATGTGCACCGGACCAGAGTACATTGCTTTATTTTTCTCCATCGGCCCGGATGCGATAATATCATAGGCCAGCCATCGGCCGAATCGGCCGAACACTAAAATCGCCCGCCGCAGGCGCGAAATTTTGGATTTAAGTATGGCGAATTGTTAAAATAGTATCGAAAGTACTTGTTTTCTTTGGCCGAAACATGGCCGGTGCGAAATTATGGACGGCCCGCAAGTGGGCACATCATCGGCCCGCGAGCGGCCCGGAGCGGCGTCAAGCGGCCCCGGGCCGGCCCGTCAGGGTAAGCAATGTTCCCTGCACCGGACCATACCGGCCTGGAGGTCGGTGGTGCTGCTGAGACAACCAACAACGAGCCTGCATTCACTTTTGCGGCGCCGGCTGCTATTCCGCCGCATCGGCAGACACGGTATCGGGAGCTGCGACAGGGGTTCCACACTCTCCGCAATGTCCCGCGGCCGCCATGGCTGTATAATCCCGACCCTGATTATGTTCCACAGTCACCACCTTACCCGCCACCGCCGTACTCGTCCGATGACGAGGAGCAGAGCTCTGGGGACCATGCGGCTGTGCACGACGATCGACAAAATTCAGATTCCTTTTCTGGCTCCACGAATGATTCAAACACGGCATCGACAACTTCCATTCACGGCACCATGGCTGTGCTGCGGACTGGCACAGCAGTGCCACCGCCAACTGGTGGCTAGGAGGTTAATCATGCCGCTCCTGCACAGTGAGATTGACCGTAGCTGTATGTGCAGAGGGGTCCGATCACGGACCGGTTTCAGATTTACAACTCTTGACTGGGAACCGCCCTGCCAGAAAGGACAGGCCTTCCCTTAGAGCCCAATTTCCACCGCTGTAGATGGTGTTTGTTCACAGGTTTCACACTTCGGCTAGCCAGTCACCACACTAGGTGGTGTGCTGGAACAGTCACACCGCTTGCTTTGTGACTCTTCCTATAGTAGTGTGTATGACTGTCACCCGAACCCGAACCCTAACTGTTTATGCCCGTTATATCGGGTTAACTTATCAGCTTTAATACATTCTGAGAAAACTTACCAGTGAGTGAATATATCCCGAGTCCTAGGGGTATATCCAACATGTTTTTCAGATCGCTGAAAATATTCGAGTGGTGAAATCAATTTTCCCACTATCATCTCGCGTTCACATTCGCGCTTCTTTGAGGTTCCTAGGTTGCTAGTTATGTTTTGCACAAGGGCATCTTTAATGCGTTTTCCGCTTTTTACTAATAAGTGTTGGTTCTTTGCTTTACTTTTCAGATCGGCTGTTTTGCCCTAAATGGAGAAAATCGACCGCCTCGAGTACTTCACGAGCTTCAAGCTTCCCTTCGAGCGTGCTAGGTTGATAGATTGTTTACAATCGTAGTGTTGGAACTAGAAATCGTACGAATAGAACGCTATTTTGCGTATTGGTAGGATAGAGATGCGTAGTCCCAATTGTATCCCATCGTGCCTAGCTAGCTACATACACTATCGTATTAATATGATTGTATTAAACATGCTCGAGTGTTCCATGCGTATGCGTGATGTGCTAGCCTTCGCATAGCATACGCATTGTGAACACACTTTATGTAAGTAGCACACATTTTCGCAATCCTCTAGTGATATTGTGCATATAGATAGGCCTCGTACACGCGCACCAAAGCTGTACCCACCATTGCGTGCATGTGTACCGTTTTCGAGTACACATGCACCTATAGCGTACTAATGCATACGTACGTACATATTGGGTACATATGTATGGGAGGCTCGTACACGCTTGGTACATGTGTACTAATAATGCACCGATATACACGTGCATATGGGGTACGTATGCACCAGTCATGTTAGTATCAATAAGTACATATGTACCTGGTCTGCGTACATGCGTACCCGGCATGTACCTCACTCAAATGTACATGCGATGGTACACCAATGGTACATGCCATCGACTCCATGGCAGCAATATCTGCTGTAACAAAGGATGGCAGGTCCATGAGTGCTCGGGACAAATTACGTGAAGCTAATCGCAGAGATGTGCAGGCTGTTCGCCTACTATTAGAAGAACTTGGATTTTACAGTGAAGGAGACCACAGCAAAATCATCCTCAAATGGATTAGGGGTCACAATAATGACAAAGTCCATGACAGAGTGGACCGTACTGCTAAAAGAGCCTCATTCAGAGGGGGCTGTCTAGACATCTCCCGCTACGACCCTGCCGAGGAACTACCCTTCTCGTTATTCTTTTTTGAGGTCCCTATCTTAGGCGATATCCGTAGTCACATTAGAAGAATTCAACGTCTCTCACACTATCATAATTGGAGAACCCTACAGTCTCAAGGGAAGTACTTGAGAATGCTCAACGAGAATAACACCGCCCCGCCCACTAAAGATATTTCCAAAATAACACCTAAAGCTTTCACCGCTTCTAGAAGCAGAGAACTCCTGGGTCTTCAAGCCTCTCCAGCACGTTTATTTAAACTGGGGAAAATCGGGACTGAAAACTGCCCCTACTGCCAACAGAATACAAAATGCACCTTCGAACACATCCAACTTGAATGCTCAGGACATAATAATAGCTTGCATAGTCTTAGAACAACCCAAGATGGCGAACTAAGGAAAATCATTGCTGAAGAAATCTCAGAAAAGCCCAAACTACTAAACCCTGGAAAAGGTACCACATACATCAAAACAGAGCCATCGAAACTTTTTCCACTTGCTGACCTTAGACAGGAAATGAAGGAGGAATTATACTTACACGCTCTCCCGGAAGCTAGCATGTACCGACCATCAAGTTCAAAAAAGAATACCATTGCTGTGGCCGCTAAACCTGAAGTGGACCATGTCACGGGGACAATTAAATATCCCGAACTCCATTATGTCCAGAAGAAAGAGTTTTGGAAACTTTTGGCCTGGCACCGCCTTTCCAACAAAGCAGTCCCATGCTCACTTGCGGAGTACTCGAATAGGGCACACGATATTCATGAAGCACTCAATGCATGTAAGTTTGAATCGGGAGATCCTAAAAACTGCTACGCAATCAGAAGAAGCCTCTTAGATATTTTGGTGGATGACAGAAACCTTGACAAAAACGGCTGTGAACTTTTCTCCAACCCACTAAATGCCCACCCTAGAATTCACTCGAGAAGATGCATACCCACCACAAGAATGAAGAAAGCTCTCAGGCCCTTTTGCCATCATGGGAAAATTGGCTTTGATGGTCTCGCTTGGGATGCCTACGTGGATCCGATAACAGGCATCGGCAGAATCGTTTATGGAAATCCCCCCTTTGATGGGAAAGAAAAGGGCAAATCATCGGCGGTTATGACTACCTTGGAAATGGGACATAAAGCGGCCAACACCGTCCCCGGATTTTCAGGAACATGGATTCTTCCGCTGTCTCCCAAAAACCAAAAGAGATGGTTCGACAAAGGTTTTAAACTTGTTTTCAGATTCCCGCATAACACTATTCCATTTATCCCACATGGTTATTGGACGGGTGATGACCCCTACGTTCTTCCAGGTGGCGGATGCTATAAGGATGACTTTTCGGATGTCGTTATCATAGCTATAGACAGTGCACCCAGTGATACTCAACCAGCCTTTGATTGGAGGCCCACACAGAAAAAGATTGCCAGATGGTTCCTCAATGTACTTCCTAAGTCCAGAGTCACGGAGAAGAGGCTAGAATACACAGGAGTCAGCCCTGATATTTGGAATGAAGTTATGAACGAAAGCGACAAAGTACTTCCTTCTTCGCTTTGCCCATGGCCCACTCAAGACCCTCCCTATCATCAGAGTGATGCTGAGCATTATTATGGTGGTCACCATGACACGACAATCACCAACGCAAATTCAAAGCCCTTTATTAGCACCGTGAAATGGCCCAAAGTACTTACACTCATGGGATACCTCCCTCCTCTTTTTGGTACTGTCCTCAACACGATAGGTGTTCCCCGTGGCAAGATTAAACCTCTCCTCAAAAAACTTTCAAGAATCTGTAGACAACACACCAAAAATAGGCGAGACGTGTTTCTGTTAAACACCACTACCACCTTAAACACTGACCCGCATACAGTTGACATCTCGAGCAGTGAGACCATGACAGAAACAGAAGCTGTGCAGCAATCAAACGACTTTCTTCAAACCCTTCTGCAGTAATTTTCAAAAGTCTTGCAATACAAGATGGTTCCCCGTCCCCTAGGGGAGGGGGCCCTCCCCCACTCCCCCTCCCCCACCACCCCTCTCCCCGCCACCCCGACCCCCTTCCTCAACGTCTCCAAATACCCCCTTAATTCTTCGACTTCCTTCCCCACCGCTCAGATTCAGCCACCCCTCCACTCACCCGGCCATGGCTGCTTCTCCATCTTCTAGAGTTTTTTGCTTAGCGCCTAGCTTTTTCTCTAGATGTCACCCTGCTGAAAAGTGGGCTGAGCCCCTTTGTGGGCGCGCTATAGTAGAGGGAGTAGCCCGTGGTGTTTTCACTAGCCTGCTTTGCAGGGATACCGCACTCTCAGGACTTTGTCCCCTTTGCTAGCGTAAATGTTTTATTATTATTATTACATGCGGGGTGCATATGCACCAGTCATGTTGATATCAATATGTACGTATGCACCTGGCTTACGTACATATGTACCTGACCTGCGTACACGCATACCCGGCATGTACCTGATGCGTGGGTGCATGTCGGGTACGTGCGCACCAGGCATGTTTATATCCATAAGTACATATGTACTTGGCCTAAGTACATATATATGTACCCACCATGTACCCCGGGTGTCCCAACGGTAACATCCAACGGTAACAAGTAACGGTAACATCCAACGGTAACCTGAGTACATATGCGGTACACATGTACCCGTACATGCGTACATGCCGGGTACATGCGCAGGCGGCATAAGGTACATACACGGACGCATGTACCCGGCATGTACCCGGCGGCGAGTACATGCCGGGTACGCATGCCGCGCCGCGAGCAAGTACACGTCGGGTACAAGGTAGAGTACACGTGTACCCGACATGTACCAGACCCCGTTTTTTACTGTTTTGGTACACGTCGGGTACAGGTTGGGTACAGGTTGGGTACACGTTGGGTACACGTTGGGTACACGTTCCCGGTACATGTCGGGTACATATGCACTGGGGTTTCCAAAATTTGTAGGGGTGGAAGATGAGGTGTGGATTCACTCCGCCGCACACAAGTGCGAAAGCAGAGAGGAAAAGCGGTGGAATGAGGGTTGCAGCACCACCAAACACCACCAGGCAGTGGCCAAGGGGCACGCAGGGTGGAGGGGAGAGTGGAGGATGGTGTGGGGTGAGCTCGTGGTGGTCAAACGAAGCTCATGTCGACGATGGCTTTGATGGACTCGACTTTGGTGTTTGGTGCATACTGTCTGTTACCCATCTGTTGGCTATAGCCAACATTAGGGCCCCTTATGTTGGCTGGAGCCAACATAAGCCTTGCTGACAATGCCGGGAGCTGTCGGTACCGGATTGTACATTTTATTAGCTCAAAATGACGGCGGGGATGTTCTCTTTCACACATGCGTTAACAACATTGGGACGCTCGAAGTCATCTGCGAGAATTTGGGTTACTATTCAAGAGAATATGAAAATCTGCGGAATTTCCAAGGAATTTTGGGTGTTTACATACCCATGTTACTTCGATCGATATTTTGAGGGTCAAGATGAACTCGGATGAAAGTTTTGACAAGCCACTGCAGAAAGAGCAGCTCGAGATCTTGACAACATAGGTGTTCGATTTTTCAATGCCCTTCTCATGCCGCTCACATTGCACAAATTTCTTATGTTGGCTGCAGCCAACATAAGGAGCATTTTGTATTTTCGCGATCATACCCCAACTCTAGGGCACAATTATGCAAGCCCCCATGGGTGTAAGAAGGTATACCACGTATTGACAATTTTTAAAAGGTCTAGTAGCCCTTCAAACAACGTTGCTTTGGAGCAATATGTATCATTAACCATGAGTAATATGCTTCGGAACTTTGGGTTTTATGTTGGCTGCAGCCAACATAAAGATGGGTAAGAGACAATACGCACCACCAGACACCACCAGACCATAGTCCGTGGTAAAAAGCTGCCGATGCGCTCGAAGGGACGCAAGGGCATCCCGAACAGCGGCCATGCGAGCACGTTGGAGCTCAACAAACATGGCCGACAGCAGGCTGCACAGCTCTGCGGACCAAAAGATAGGGTTCCCAAGTGGAGAGATAACTTTTTGAAAAATCAACCGAATCCAGCGATGGAAGGGTCAATTCGGGGTAGATTTTCGCGGGGAAAACGGTGGTGACGTCAAAAACGTCGTGCGATAAGCCAATTTTCCGGCAGATCAGGTGCTGCTGTCCAGAGGTTGAAGAACACGAAAGGAATTGTCGGTTTTAGTTGAATTGTGACGCACGAATCGTGCGTGAAGTGTCGGTAAATGTCGGGAAGTGTCGGTATAGAAATGTCGAGGGTGACCGATGCGAGAGCAAGCCGGCCGTTGTCGGTAAGTGTCGGTATAAAAATGTCGGCAGTAGTGTCGGTAAAAAATGTCGGAAGTAGAATCGCCGGGCGCGAAGCGATCTAGTCAACGAATCAACGACGACGAGGCAAAGAATATGCGTGTAAAGGTCCCATAACCTGATGAAAGGACTAATATATATATATCATATATTAGTCAAGCCAAACAGCGGAAACAGTCGGATGCTGCAGAAACGAAGGCTAAGATAAGATAATAAAATAACTTAGGTGTTTTATTATCAGACGGAACTGACGGCAGGCAAGATGCAAGTGACACTACACGGCGAGGGGTGAAACAGGAAGATACAGTCACCCCCATTTTATGGGGGGGCGAAAGTCTGTCTCCCCATGACTGCGCTACGACGACCACAATCTGTCGGCAAAAAAATGTCGGAAGTGACCGATGTGAAAACAAGCCGGTCGTTGTCGGTAAGTGTCGGTGAGTAAATGTCGGCGATAATGTCGGTAAATGTCGGAATTAGAGTCACAGGGCGCGAAGCGGACGGAAGACTGACGAAAACACCACCACTGAACGTGGGTGGGCTATAACCTTATAGGCGGAAAGTAGATATATTGCAATATATATGTTATGTTACGAGCGCGCTTTGGCATGAGCGCGCCAGGCGCGCTCATGATCATCACAAGCGCGCCGATTAGCGCGCTTGTGCTAAACTGTTTCTGGCACAAGCGCGCCAGGCGCGCTCATGCTAAAAATCGGCGCTCATATGCGCGCCGCGCGCTCATAACGTAACATATATACTGCTGGACTTCGGGTTTAGGCTTAGTTATTATGGGCTCTGACTAGCCCCTAGCCTGACCCTGCTTCCGTATCGTGTCCGTGACATCCTAGCACTGTACTGTACAGTAGTACAGTACAGTAGTACAGTCTTGCTTCACGACTGTCTGGGTTTCCGAGAGCATAAAGCCTCGGCCAGACACTGTTTATGTGATTATCAGTTTGATGCTCAGCGAGCTTAGCCGGACAGCGGATCTGTCTTTCTCGCAGGTTATGGGCCCAACGCGGGTGGAATGTCAAAGCACAGTGAGATAGGGTTCTCCGTCGGGTTGTCTAAAGTCAGATTAAACTGGGAGATATTCGGGTTAAGCTGGCGGACAAACCGTGACACACGAGCGGAGCAAACAGCAGGCACTGCAAGTGCACTGCCGCAAGTGACATCCGAGCAGGCGAGGGGTGACACGAGGGCACCACAGACCTCCCCCCTTATGGGGGGTGAAAGTCAGTGTTCCCATGAGACTGCTTTGCTGGTTGCTTTGCTGCCGGTTCAAGGATTGACGCCATGACCCTTCGCTTGTGCCAATAGTAGAAGAATTTTAAACGATATGGGTATCGATATGGCAACCGTGCGTTGCAGTTCCCAAGAATTGTAGAACTCCGTGTGGAACCCCCACCGTAGAACCCCCACTGAGGCAGCAGTTTGGAGTGTTCGAGACGCCTCAAGGCACGAAAATCACGCGATCGCGAACAAGTTCGCGAACATGTTCGCGAGCAAAGTTCGCGATCATGATCGCGATCATGATCGCGAACATGATCGCGAACATGTTCATGAACTTTTTAAATGTTCATTTGGGTCATTTTTGCTCGCCGAGTTGATGAAAGTGAACAGATCAACGATCGTGTTCGTTGATCGGCGAACATTTGGAAATCCTCGCGAGCACGAGCACGATCACGATGTTCATGAACATGTTCTGAACATGTTCACGATCAAAATAGCGATCACCGAACCCTGATCATGCGATGGATGTTCTACGGTTGAGTGCAGATCTTTAAGACGCATCAAAAGTTTTCCTTTTGGAACCTCCGTGTGAACCTAAAATTGCTCGTCTCAGGTGTAGGTGGCGCAAGAATAATAGAAAATATCTTGTCATATCGACGTGGAAATTGACTTGCCATCTTTCCCTGACAACCTATCAATGATGCGGCTGCATATAGCTTGGCAAGTTTCGAATTGAATATCAAGAATCTATTGGCGTTGGCATGTCTCTCTTCGTTTCGAGTACTGTGAGTTTATACCCGTGGTTTTGAAAACAAAGAATTCTGGTCGCGAACACTTGTATTCGAGACACCCCAGACGTATATACAACTGATACTTCAACGTTGCGGGCTATTAGCGCGCGGTGACCTTTTTGTGCACGGGAGCTTGTCATCTTAACTTGTAAGACAGTATGATTCGCGGACCTAAGGACATTGGACGACTCATCAGAAAAAATAAAAGGCGTCAAAAAAAAGCGCAAAAGGAACAACCTGACTTGGACCCGTGGGAGGTATTCACTGCCACGTATATTTTCTTGGCCTGCCACCTATATTTTCCACATAGTGATGAGCTTTTGCAGTCTGACCGCACGCTAAGACGGAAGGGGATAGTACTTTATCCTACAAAAAATTGTGTAGTGGGATGCTCCTTAGCACGATAATACCAAAGAGCACAGCACTTATCATGTCAACCCTGTTTGTTCGGTGTTAGAAGCGAGCTCAGCACGGGGGTTGAGGTCGACAGATACCTGAGGAGTTGCGCTCGAAGATTGATAGAGATCAAGAGGCGAATCTGAGAAAGCAGTTCGGGTATGCTGCTATAATAATCAGCCCATTCCCCCCCCCTCGCCATTTTTCAAAAGACGACGTTCACCATACTTATTTTGGGTGCTTCTTGAACGTTGCGAGCAGACAGTTCGATGAGGACAAAAGCGGGACCATCAATAAAAAGGAGCTCGCAACTCTGCTCAGATTTCTCGGGCATAATCCTGTTGACACGTTCCTTGAGGTAAGTTAGATTTGCACTTTTGACTGAGATAACAGTGGTCTCTGCGGTACTTGCTTTATTTAATACGCTTGTCGACTTTAAGTGGCGTCCTAGCTGAGGATGCCTTCCATAGTTTGGCAAGAACTTATGCTTTCCTATGCGAGTCCTAGCCTGTGAGCGCTATATGCCAGACCTAACAACTAGTAGACCGGACGGCGAGGACGGATGTCAGAAGATGAGTTTTTTTTATTGTAAAGAGGTGCCTACGGCTAAAACAGTGGTTTATTCACGTTCTTGCTAACCGAGTCCGTCTGAAAAGGTGGCTTGCGTGGAATGTTCTTTTTCAGGAAGTGCTAGAGGAAGTCGATAAAGACGGCAACGGTGTCCTTAGTTTTGCGGAGTTTGTACTGCTGGTGTGTATTTCTGCTACTTTATTCCGGTAGCAACGTGGCGTGGCGACCGTTGTTTGCGAACTGTACCGCAGTCCTCTGTTCCTGAATGGCTTTCTTTCGTTCTCTCTGGACAGTGGTATTGGAACGGGGCGAAAGAGTCGGAGGACCAACTGATGTACCGCAAGGCTTTCGAATTTTTCGATAAAGATGGCAACGGCGACGTCTCAACACAAGAGTTTAAAACGGTGCGCTTCACCCGCGTGTCCAAAACCTCGCCAATGCATGAGCGCCTTGAGCGACGTGCACTCTTCGAGTCATATCGTGCAACCCGGTCACAAGGAAATCCTTTTGTTCGGTACAGCAGGTTTTTTCTTACTTTTTTTGTTGCGATGCCGCCGCTTGGGTTATTATTTCTTCCCCTTCTTGTGTTGTCTGCCTTCATAGTGCAGTCGACGCTGTGTTGACTGAGGTCGATATTTCCTAACTTTAATACAGGAGACGCTGGAGTAGCGGTATAGTGGTATGCGTCTGCGGGTATCTGTGGTTTCTTCGTGGAAGCAAGAGCCTACCGCACCTGTTTTCGGGAGTTGAATACCACCCTCTTCACCTGCAGGCACGTCCAAGCTAACCTTTGTGATTGTGGTCTGTCAGGTCATGCAAGAGTTGGGGGATCCACTGACTGACGAAGAACTTTCTGTTTTCTTTGAAAAGGTGCGCTCAAACGTTCTCCTTCCTGTGAATATGACTTATTTTCACATATTTATACTTACATACATTTACTGCTTGCTCAAGTATTCGCTATTGAAGATGCTCAAAATCCTGCTGCTGCTTGCTACTTTTAAATGCCAGCTGGAGAAACTGCGGGAACTTTTATCTGGTGTCGTGCAGTGCTTTTCATTCGGTTTCAATGGAAGTTGCGGTCATTCTATTGCGTTTTCCTTTTATTTCTTCTCTCCGTCAAGCCTTTCGGCGACCTACCTACACACACACACACGCACATGTATATATATATATTCTGTCCAATATTCATTCTGCCTGGGATAATGGTTCATTTATGGACAGGCTTTGGGGCAGGTGGATGTCGATGCCGACGGAGCGCTTCAATGGGAAGAGTTTCTTGCGTTTATGAAGGAGGAATCCGCAAATCCACAAGCAGTGGACTACAACAGTTTCAGCTTCACCAGCAAAGACAAAGTGAAGCCAACTTCTGAACCGAAAAGATGAGATTCTTCTGCTTTCCTGGGTAATGCGTTGCACGGTCAGTATTCCGTCCACTGCTTCATTTGCAAGGGTCCATTTCAGCTCCGGAGAGTGAAGCTTCTTGTTCTGGCACTCGGCTCGCTTGTCCTAGCTATACCTCTGGTCGAACGCTTGTTGCCTTTCCACGTGCAACCCTTGCAACCCTTTAGCAAGCCGCTCCCTTCTGTGTCTTGTCAGCTAAGACCTTTGTGTCCTCACGTGCGTTGTTACTCACTTCGACCTGGCCGAGTCCCATGGAAGTGTCAGTGCAGTGTTATTAGTTAGCACCCCAATATTTTCGTGCAGCTTCTACTCGTGTAAATTTGGTCCCTCTCTTTCTGTATCGTCTTTTGGGTGCAGGCTTTCAACACTCCAGTAATAGAACTGGGATTTATTGCTGTGTTCCCTGCTTCACTGAAGAAGCTCAGGTTGCTCGGCTCAGTGAAAAGAAAAGCAGGATGTCCAAACAGAATAATGAACCATGCTTAAGGGGGCTTGTGCAGAGAAACTGCCGGTAGAAGTATGGAAGGCCTCTTCTCGAGAAGTGGCACAAGTAAACCACGACTTCAAGTGGTTCAAACCGGAAAAATATTTGGTGATCCTTGCTAAGTGCTTGTTCCTATTGCGGTATGTTGCAATTGAGTCTTGCGCACATATGTAAAGTTCATTAAGCTGCACATGGATCAGAAGCAAGTTTTGTGTGTACGTGGGTGGCTTTGACTTTTCTGCAAGTATGGGTTGTAAAGGCCTTTTCATTGGTATAATGCTCGCATGAGCAGTGGGTCATCTGGGTTGGATCAACTGTAAATGTTAATGCTTGCTGACAATTTTGACTTCATGACTTGAATGTATGACAAGTGTTCACATTAATAATGTGAATAATTTCCAAATCTTGTTTCATTTCGTTAGTTTTATAAACGTGTTTCATTTTTTGTTGCTTATTTCAGCGGTTGGCTCAGGAAATTGATTAATCGTTTACCTTGCTTCTTAGATTTTGCGGAATGTCAAGTCCAATAATGATTTAATTTTAGAGCCTGTTTTGGTATGCAGTATAAATGGAAAGAAATAAAGGGATACCTAAAAATTGGGGATTTTTTAAAATGGTTTCTTGGAAAGTGAGTGTTATGATATGGAGGCATTGAGTTTTATGTAACTTATATGTGTGCGAAAACGAAAATTGAAAAAATGTTTTGTGTGAGCTTGTGTAGCCAACTATTTAATGTGTTTTTCAAGGTACATATGGCAAACTATTTAATTCAATTGCAGTACTGATAACATTTGTTATCAACTTTTCAAAAAAAATCGACATGACTCGTCTATACTTGGTCATATTTTTCGAGGAAAATTTTGACCGTAAATATCCGCAGTGTATATACATAGAGTGTTAAAATACAATTGTTTCTATCGGCAACTATTTCAAATTTATTTGAAATACACTATCCTCCCTCAGCTCTTTATACTCACGCAGCAAAACAAATCCCGAAAATGCTACGACTGAACTACTGCTAACTAGCCATCATTTTCTTGACAAATTAAGCGTCTCAAGTCCACGCCAGAAACGAAGGTTACACCGAGTAAACGATTGGAAACTCCTGCGGCATTTATCCGTACCTGCGCATCCGAGTTGACTTGTCAGTTAAGAAACACAAACAATATAACGTGAATTAGCGTGTTCGGTTAAAGGGTGTCTCGCAGACATCATAAAATGAATACACCTTTACATCAAGGATTTAAAAGCTGCACAAAAACCTGTCCCGCACGTTGGATCCTGCAACGAGTCGCAAAAAATGTCAGCGGTAGCATGGTCTACAACGACCGGGGTGATCCCGACAGGGTCAAGCCCCAGACACGCTGCTACCTCCAAGGAAAAAGTGGAATTCAGCCAGGTAAATATAGCGTTTGCGGGTAGATGAGTCCGTAACTTCCGATGCTGAGAACAACTTTGTAAGAAAACACCTTTGCATAGTCTTCCAGGAAAAACAAAGATAGGGGACGCACGAAAAACAGTTTCAGTCATTCCTATCTTACAACGATTCATTCGAGTCTGCCAATGTCAGCAATAGCATGGTCTGCGTAACCGGGTTGATACGGCCGCGGTCAAGACTCAAACATGCTGCCACCTCCCGATGCTGAGATAATTTCTTACGGTATGGCATCCGAAAAAAAGACCATGCTACGCGCCAGAGTGTTAACGAGAGACTTCCATGCCCCAAAAATAGAAGCGTGCCCTACACACAAAGAATTGCACATCTACATTAAAACATCACCTACACAAAACGGTCAGTGACAGAGAAGTGTAGAATGGAAAAGTAATGAGCGCTAGCAAAAGCAGCCACACGAATAAACATAAAAGCAAACGTCAGTAGGATACGTAAACGAATAACGCGAAAATAAACAACTCAAACTGCAAGAACAAACCACACGTATAAGGAAGGCTTGGGGAAATGTAAAAGACTACCAAAACCCGCGCTAAGTGGACTCTGTTGTGAACTTATCCAGAGCTAAAAATCACAACTTGTTCTGAACTAAAGATCGAACATCATTGTCAATTGCTTTGTTCAACCTATCAGATTCCCAAAGGGAAGTCATCGTATCGATCGATATATTCGGTTATTGGTTAAATTTCGATTTCCGCTAACGCGAACGGATCTCGAGGTGCAGGTGGCACATTTTTGAATTTTTAGAGCAGATCGCTACTCGACGCGATGCGACAGCGACACCGCAACGCGACACCGCGACGGGACAGCGAAACGCGAACGCATTATTTTTTGATATTATTTTCCATGCAATCTCGAATCTGAATCTGTAGTGCTGCGTTTCCCAGCAAACACCTGGCTTGTGCGATATGTAGGAGAACATATGGGGAGGCGTCAATGCTGCTATGTGACACCTGCGACAGGGGGCACCGCACATGGTGCCTCACGCCCGCTTTGAAGGAAGTCCCTGATGGGGGCTGGCCGTGTCCCAGATGCTTGGGGTCGGACGTGGTTGCTACAGTCGCGTGGTGGCTTGCATCCATGTGCTATCACACTACATGACATACATGACCGAGAGCAGGGCGCCGTATTTTCGGAAGCTCTGCTACGCTGGTCGACTGCATGTGATTGGACATCTGGAGCATGAACCTATTGGACGGCGATGTATGTGGGTACTGGTATTCAAGAACCCCCTGCTGCGAGGAAAGATGTTACGTGGAGGAGAAGCTAGTGGCGAGTGAGGAAGTTTACTTTCAGCACGGGGGAAGGTTTTCAGCAGATGGTACTATATCTGAAGGAGCTGAGCAAGGGCAAGCCCTTATTTAGGTCTGTGCTGCTGCCAGCAGCTACAGATGGGGGATGTTGGAAATTTGGGCTTGCATAAGAGGCCAAGTGTGCGGTGTGAAAAATTAAAATTTCATAAGATATATCTCGCTGTGGAGTCCCAGAGTTGCAGTATAGACTGCCTGTGAACGTGCCGGGCTGGTGCTTGTAAAGTGTTGTGAAGTGTTGTGAAGTGCTGGTTCCACCACGTGCACGAGTTTGCGACAGCTGTCACGAACGTTTGCTTCTCGTGGGACGGAAGCCGCGTCGTGCAGCCTGTGTGAGTAGCCGAGGAGACCGAGCACGTGACAGTGGCTGTGGTGACCGAGCTGGTGACAGAGGACCGCGCTCGCCGAGCGAGCACGCGATAAGAGCTGCGCTCTAGCGTTGTGGCAGTAGCAGTAGTGACAGAGACTGTGACGTGGATAGGAGCATAACTTCTGGAAAACATACACCCCTGGCATTGTTGTTTTGGAGTATTATATAAATAAACATGAGATTATTATCCACAACAAACGACGAAATATATAACTAATCGAATGTCGAATGACCACAAAACTTTAACACAAACAATAAGCCAAATGAAGGCGCGGTGCGTTGGACCCTCCCGTCTCCGATCCTACTCCCCCCCGAGTTTACTAGTCCTGACACGATTACCCTGTTTCCCTTACCCCCCCCGATTTTACTAGTCCCTCACTTCATAATCATACTGATACTCGCCTCGCGTGTATAAGGCATTTCGATTTCCATTTCGCATTTGGGAATCGTGGGTATCGTCTGTCCAGCCGAGCGGGGTGCTCTCGTCTGCTCGTCTCGGACACGGATGACACTCGACTGTCGCGGTGTCACGTGCGGTCGCTGTCTTCGGAAATTCGCTGCGTGCAATTCCGCGTTGCGCGAAACGACCGTTAAGGCTTTAAACGTTCTCTTCTGGTTCCCGTTCGCGTTCGACCAGAAGAGAACGAGCAGTCCAGAACTTAACTACAATTGTCAGATAGGCTTGAAAGTTGAATAATCGACTGGAGTTTATTGTCTAGTTGTATTTCGGAAGCTCAGTGACTGTAGTTTTGTCGACATGTCGTCGAACACAGTGAATAAGCCGCAAGATCCAGTCTTGAAAAGAGTGTGGGATGAAGATCCGAATCACCGAAGGCGAATTTTTATTGAGAAAACAATTCGCAAGGACGGTAAAAAGCAATCGGATGCTTCATACCACTTCGAAAATCAAGTCTCGAGGCTTGATAGCACGCGTGAGTACTATGCATCGAACAAGGAACGCTTGAAGCAAAAGGCCAAAGCGCGTTATGAAGCGAATAAGGAAAACAGGAAGGCGCAAATGCGCGAGTATAATCTAAAGTGTAAGCAAGACGAGTTGAACCCTACCAAGAGAAGCCCTAACGACACCGCTCATTCTTTGAGTTACTCTAGGAAGAATCGTCAAGGAGAATTGAAAACTGCATTTATTATGCCAACCACGACGCAAGAATTGGGCATGACTTATGAAGAGTGGAGTAAGCATCTCTAAAGTGAAGCTTGGAGTCTACTTTCGTGATAAATAGCATCATCGATATGATTTAGAGTTTGGAACTGTCGATATCTTGTGATATGATGCACGCCGCTTTTAAAAAGGCCTTTATTAAGGGCACCTATCCTCTAAGATGTTTTCACGCTCGGTTCCGATCACGGGTCACCGCCCGCAATCTGATTATGAACATTTCACGCTCAAATGACCTTACTTAGCGCACCGTTTTATGACACTATAACTTAATTCAGTATGTTAACATAACGTGCGTGTTTAGACGCAAGTTATGACGCGCTATGACATCCCACGGTCCGCTTCGCCCGAAGCGCACCCCGAGATTCGTTGGCATTAGCGAATCTGCGGCTCGTGAAGCCGCGGTTGGTATCGGGAAGTTTAAAACCACTAATCGATATTAACCTATTTGAGATAAGGTATTAAAGAAACTTACGTTCATGTTTACTAATTTGTGCGTGGTTAACACACTGCTTGGCAGCGCTTTGTAACAAACGCCGGCTTCTCATGGTACCGCGCCGGGTTTGTCCAGCTGGTGACACGCGTGACAGAGGTGACAGTATGACAGGCTTCGCTAATATGACTGCCCGAGAGGTGCAGACCTGCCAGAGAAGATATGGCCATTATCGGGTGACCAAGAAATGATAAGATGAAGATGACAGTGACTACTCTGCCACTGACGTGTCAGTCAAAATGTGGTGAACGGTAACATTGTTAGCGCTGGCATGGAATAATGACTTTCCATTGGCCAGATGAAGATTTAGGGGCTAGAACCCGTTACAGTTTTGGGAAATGTGACAGAGCATTGAGATATAAGTAAGCTCTGACTGTAGGTCAGGCTAGTGGACTCATTATTATTTTGCCTCACAAGAGTGCTAGGTGGCTGTTCGCGTGCCAGTGCTAGAGTGCTAAGATAGTTCTGCTCACAGCTTTTGTATAATAATTCGTACTTTGTGGTTATTGTACCGACCTTTTATGAATATATTTTACAGCTGTTTTCATCCTTTTTCAAAATAATAATGTCCTGCGCGGAGCGGCTTTTTATTTCAGTGTTAATTCGGAAGTAAAGACCCTTTGGCGAGAAGTCGGCAGCAGTTTGTGAGAGCGGATTCGGAAGTCAGGCGACTCCAGGGGTACCCACGGTGCACTGGCGGACCCTTCTTCTTCTCTAAACTTGGTGGTACTTGCACGGAAAAAGGTCACCAGCGACGGCGGCAGCGGATCAGCACTGAATTTACTGGTTGATGAGCGGCTTCCTCCTATCCTGTGATATGCTCAGCCTTACCACCTTGTTCTACAGTGAATCCAGGGGTACCCACGGTGCACTGGCTTAACTGCGAACAGGTGTTCTTCAGTTAGAAGCTAATCAGCACGGCATGAGCTTGGGCGGCGGCAGCGACAGAGTGAATCAGCAGTGAATGACCACCTTGATGAGCTATTTTCCAGTGGTCTCTCCAGTTGACCACCTTGTCTGAAGTGAATCCAGGGACACCCCTGGTGTACTGGCCTAACTGAAAGGCAAGTGTGCGACCTGGGAGCTAATTAGTGGCGGCATCTGCCTGGGCTTACCAACTAGGTGCGGATCAGGAGTGAGTTGTTACCTTATGAGTGGACTTTCACCTTACGGTTTCTCTGGCAGTTCTACCTTGTCTGGTGGTTAATCCAGGGACACCCCTGGTGTACTGGCCTAAACCTGAAGCAGGAGCGAGCTTGCCAGAGGGATAGCAGCGACATCAGCCCTGAAGGTGACAAGTGAGTGGTTCTTATACACACTATTTACTGGTTTGTCAGAGGTGACTGGTGGATTCAGACCTAATTGAGTACTGGCCCAGCCTGGAGTGCTGTTGACCACTTGGGGATTCTCTGGTTCTTTATCATGATGTGTATGAGAATTCTTTTATCTCTTCTACAGTACTTGGCAGCCGGTGAGGCCCTCATATCACCAGTTACCTTCTGAATGAGCAGTGGTGCTGCGAATCCAGGGGTGCTCAGCACACTGGCTTAGCTCCCAACTCTGTGTGGCTACTTTCTCTCTTGCTTACTGGACTGGGGGTGGACTTCCATGCCAACTCCCGTGCCCTTAATGAGCAGTGGTTCTGTGAATCCAGGGGTGCTCAGCACACTGGCTTAGCTCACACCACTGCATATTTGTGCTATTTCTGGTGCCTTGGTGGAAGAAGTGTTGTCTTTATAGTCTCTGTGCTCTTGATGGACGTTGGCTTAGCTAATCCAGGGGTGCTCAGCACACTGGCCCAGCTCTAAGCCCTTCTTGCACGAGTATTCTGCATCTGCTGTTGATCCAGAGCGTTGAGACATATTGCTGGACCTTTGGGCTTGCGCTGGCTGCACGCGTTTCGTCCCCTGCTTGTTCAGAACGGTGTGAATCCAGGGGCACTCAGTGCACTGGCCTAAACCAGCCTGGATTAAGCCTCCATCCTACATCTGCTGTTGATTCAGAGCTTTGAGACATATTGCTGGACCTTTGGGCTTGCGCTGGCTGCACGCGTTTCGTCCTCCTGCTTGTTCAGAACGGTGTGAATCCAGGGGCACTCAGTGCACTGGCCTAAACCAGTCTGAATTAAGCCTGCATCCTGTTGGTGAATAAGCTCTGCGCCAAAGGAGGACACGCTTCCTTAGTCCCACTTGCTGAGCATTAACGTAGCACTTGATCACGGAGGGTGAGGCGGAGCTGAGCGCTGCCACTGCCCAGTCCAGAGAGCGTGAGGCACGGCGACTGGCACGGGAGAGAAGCAGTCAGCAGTTTGACATTGGCTATATGAGCACAGAGGGGTCGGGTCCAGAATCCAGCCCCTCCACACCAACATCAGTAGCAGCAGCAAGAGCAGTAGCAGCAGCAAGAGCAGCAGCAGCAGCAGCCAATCAGTTCCTCTTTGCGTTTGACGACGTAGAGTCGTAGACGAGATGGATCACCATGACAGGGACAGTCACACACTTGACAAGGCTGATGACAAGCTTTGCTACACTGGTGGCAAGAGTGAGGACAGGGCGCTTTTCATCAGGCGCTTCGTTGAAATGGTGGTAAAAGTACAGCGGGGTCACGAGGCTAAGATACGCAGGCATATGAGGTCAGCGGCTTTTCACTCACTCAGCCCACTGGCAAAGAAGGCCTTCATTGAGTCCAAACCAGACTACAGATCGTTGTGGGACCTCTTGCCTTCGCTCCTAGCAGGAGATGATTATTCCACCTCAGTCGCCTATGACTGGTGGTGCGCTTCATACATGAAGAATGGCCTTATGGCCTCTCATGCGTGTCATGTCTTGAAGAACCTCACTACGAGGGACTCTTACCAGAGCTCAGTGCGCTGCGCACAACCTCCTTTCCATGAGCTGGTGCCAGGGGCAACATGGGCAGTCTGCAAGAAGTTCGAGGATTGTGATGCTGAGGGTGAGCTGTCTGACGAGTGGGAGGACGAAGGGACTTCCACCAAGGGTCTCACAGGGCCGGATGGCACGGAGGACTCTCACTATTTTTGGGCCTTGAGGGCGTTCATTGCAGAGCTCGAGGCCAAGTTCTTGATGAAGGGCACCAAGGAGAAGGAGGACCTGTTGGTCGCCAAGTCGCAGACCGCCGAGCAGGATGGCCTCGCTTACGTGAAGAGCTGTCGACGCAGGGAATCAGCGCTCAACGCTGGCAAGTCAGTGGGGGACTCCATCGTCAGACAGGACGTTGAGGAGTGCATCAAGGGTCTGCGCATTAAGGAATACCGAGATCGCGTATCGGAGCAGCTGCGAGTCAGCCATCCTGCACCCAACAGGGTCACCTGGGAGGACCTGGAGGTCGGTCATCGTGGAGGTGCAGGATAAGTTGAAGAACGATGCAGAAGCATGGGCCCTGACGCTTCAGCAGGAACTCGTCCGCAGAATGACCTGCGTGTATTCCTGCTACGAAGCCAGGATGCTGGGGCTTGACCTCTCTGAGCTGGTGTCCTCCATGAGGCGCTCCAGCTCTTCCCACAAGACTGGGGACAAACGCAGGGACCCCAAAAAGAAGGAGCCAGCGCAGTCTGGTGGTGATGGTGCTAGGAGGCCTACGAGGGAGGTGAACAATGCGGAGAGGCAGAAGCCCACTTATGGCAAGGTGCCACCACCTGACGCCTCGACGAAGGAGTTCCAATGCGAGTGGTGCTTCACGCGCTTGCCCCATTCACCAGAGCGCTGCTATACTGGGTGTCGGGAGGCCAAGGTACCCCACAACTTCCACAAGGATCGCCAGAACTCGAAGTGGCCAAATGAGGTCAAGAATGCTCAGATGCGCGCCTACAACATCGCTCACCGCTTCGAGAACCACAGGATGGGGATCACCACAAAGGAGTGGCTCAAGCTGCCGGAGTCCAAGCAGAAGCCGCAGCAGCCGCAGCAGGTGGCAGCCAGCGCTGAGGTGAAGGAGAAGCTCGCCGCAGAATTGACAGGTTTACAGCCAGGAGCGCCGGCCAAGGGTGGCAAGGGCGTTTAGGCGCAGGCCCAGTCAGAGGATGGCGATGACGTGCCCGAGTACGACTCCAACTTCAACCAGCAGGCGGAGTACGAGGAGGACAATCATGACTGCCTCATGGGGGAGGAACTGGGGGACAGTGACGGTGCTGGTGCCAGCCATGCACCAGAGTTCCAGGCCAGGGCCGCAGTTGCCCTGGGAAGTACTCAGAAGATGCAGAGCTTCAAGGTCAAGACGCCTGAAGAGTTCGACAAAGCTGCTCAGGTGCCCAGGGCCATCCCACCAAACATCCTCAGCAGGAAGTTCCACCTGTTGGCGTCCAACCTCCGCAGCTCCATGCGAACTTGCTCACAGATTGCAGCAATCTTGATATCCCAGCACGCCATTGACCTCCCGAAGGACATCGAGAACCTCCTGGCTCTGGAGGAGCTCATGGGCAACGAGCCGAAGAACGCAGCTGAGCAGCCCACCGAGGTCAATGAACACGAGCTTGAGGACGTGCACGCTACGGTGGCACAAGGGGTTGAAGTGGAAGCAGAGAGCACAGAACGCCAGAGGGACGAGGAGTTGCCGCTGGACGAGATGCCCGACGGCGTGGTCGACAGTGTTACCGCCCGTTGTGCAGCCGCTGCTTGTGTAAGCGATCTGGGGGTGGTCGACTTCAGTGACTATGGACATGTCCGGGCTGGCACCATCAAGACCCGTGCCTACGACTCGTTGAGAGAAAAGATGAGGCAGCACCTGACCGACGAGCAAGCGCTGCTGATGACACAGGTTCAGCCCATCTGCAAATTGCAGAATGCTACTCTATATGAGGGCCTGGCGCTGGTTTCATCTGGTGGCGAGCTCATGCTTTATCGGGCGATCCTCATGGACACCGGCGCCAACTGTAACATCATTTCAATCGCGGTCGTGAGGCGACTGGGCCTTACGGTGTATGAGGCCAGCACCGGTGCCAAGGTCACCAGGTGTGACAACACCCCACGAAGTTCACGCATTACTGCCATGTGGACGTCATACTGGCTGCAGGCACACCGCACATGACGCTTCACCGGCTTTACGCCTTCGTGACCTTCGAGCCCGAGAACTCTTGGGACCTGCTGATAGGTACTGGGCCGCTGAAGAACTCCTTGATGATTGACATCAAGCTTGGGAGTGGTGTGGCCGTGTCACATGCGCCGACGATTCTGGGCATGGATACTCAGGTGGTGCTTCCGTTGGTAGACATGACACCACCCAGGCGTCCCGACCTGCCCAGGCGGGTGGACCCGACGCTGTGTTTGATGTCAGAGATCTTTGGACAAGGAGTGGAGTGCGAATGGTTAAAGCACCCACCTTCGAGCGTGAGGGGGGAGAGGCTCGCTGCTTCTGGCCAGCGTCCCGAGCACATTGACGACGACGTGGTACTGTATCACCATTGACGTCACCAGCGCCTTCGGTGAGAGAGCCTGGTGAACTCCCACGACCTTGCGTCAGCACGCACGCAGAGCTGCTGGCGCGGAATCGCCATTGGACAGCCCCGATGAACGATCGCCGAAAGAGTGCCCTGGCGCCACTGGCACCTGCCGTGCAGACAGCATCAGAGCGCGTGCTCGCACAGTTTTATGGTGAGCCGAGCCCTTGGGAGGGTGGACGCGCGAGATGGTTCGCTGAGGACCAGGTCACCGAGATTCGTCCGCCTCTCGACTACAACTGGGCGGATCAGAGACTGTGTCGGGACCGGAACCACATCGCGCGTCTCTGCCGCATCCTCCAGCGCCCAGCCCGGGACATGCCTACCCAACCTTCCCGAGATCATGTCTGCGTGGAGTTCACCCGGTGTCGCGAGCAGCAGTGGGTGACAATAGACCAGCTGATGTTCCCTAACTGGCTGTACGTGGATCAGAAGCTGCGGCATGACGAGGAGACGGACCGCTGGATACTCGACGGCAGCTACATGACGCACATACCGTCCTCTGCCAGCAAACACAACGTCGGCATGCCTAGGCCGAGAGGCATTTCGAGGCTCGACTTCACCCCGATCCAGAAACTGCAGGACAAGGTCCAGACATTGCTCAAGTACCCCAGTGGTGAGGTCACTGGGACCCTCATGTGGGATCTGAAGGAGAACGCCTTCTGTGTCCAGCCGAGCGCAGCCACGCAGTACCTCGACTTGATGGGCTGCACGTTGGAACACGCGTTCGTGTGCAATGACGAGGAGTTGCTGCAAGAGCTCCAGCTCCCTCACTGGTACGAAAGCACTGGTGTCTGGCAATACCAGTTGCTCAGGTATCAAGTACGTCACCACCGAAGGGCAGGGCGGCTGCGCAACGCTCTCACCCAAAATTTTTATGAAAAATTTCAAGCGATATAATGGATAAAGGGAAGATAATTTTGAAATTATGCACGAGAATTTTGTGTTAAAGCGGGCTCTCACGACATGGGGGGGCGAAAGCCGACATCTTGCGGACCGGCAACGAGTCCGCAGCACGAAGCAGCGGAGATGAGCCTCGAGATACTCATCAGCACAGCTCAGGCTGCGCTGAGAGCACAAAGGCTAGCACGAAGGCAGGGGGCGGCCCTGCCGGAATGCATCGGTGACGACGAGTCCATCGCGCTTACGCCGCAACAGAGCCTAACGCATCTGGCTCTGCACGCGACTCGGGCAGTTGCAGCAGCGGCAACGGTGTGCCTTCCCGCATTTGAGCGGGCTAGCACGACAGCACCGGGCTTGGCGACTTCATCGACGTTTCCGCCTTCTTCATCCACGCGTGGCACCGCCTCATCGCAGGGGCCAAGCGTCAGGACCCTCAGGAGAACCACGCAGCGACAGAACGCGAAGGAGCGCGCTGAGCGGAGAGATCCGCCAGCGACGACGGGGTTTTTCACGACTCCTTCCGTTTTGCCAACAGTCGTGCCAGGAGCATCTTTCACCTTTGGCAACGCCTCTGGAACAGTGAAGTCCAGAGACTTCACGCAAACCGCGGCGCCATCCTGTGGTGCAGCGGTTTCGGACTCAACGTTTTCGGACATCGTTCAGCGTGCACCGTCTGGCACACCGCCTTCTCCTGGTGAGAAACGTAGTGGTAAACCGGCATCGGTGCCGCCTAGCCCACCGAGAACGAGCAAAAAGGGGAAAGCAGCTGCGCAGGGGGACTCGCAGGACGAGGACATCGCCGACCTCGAGTACGAGGACCCCTGGCATGAGGCGGACGGCTTGGACGTGGAGGTCTATGACCAGCACGTCTGATAGCCGGAACTCCGCCAGCTACATTTCCCTGGCGCGCCTTCACTCAGCGCGCATGTGCAGGACCTGCTGGGAGCGAGTCAGCGGCCGATGAGTTTGGCAACCTGGCGGGACAGGCACGACAGAGCCGGCAACCGCTTTTCGTCCCCCACACCACGACGCATCTGGGGGTTTTCAGCGGCGGCAGCGGCGTGGTCATTAGACTGGCGCATCTACATTTAACCACAATATCTGCTCAACATCTACCCTCTGCAGATCTTGCTCTCGTTGGAGCACAACTTGTGCTTTTAGAATTGCATGTATCCTAGGATATGCACCCCCACCGGGCCGCATACTGGGAGACCCCATTAGGGGCTCCACTAGTAGACGGCCTCACTTGGCATCGGACAAACTTGCTTGCCTGGTGCCAAATAAACAGTGGGGGCATCTTTAACCGCTTGTCGCCCGTGCCATCTGAACTGCAGCCTCCCGTTATGAGGCAGGGCTGCAGGGAGGGTTTTAACTTTTGCAAGTGATAACTGCCTGGGACATCTGTAGATAGGTAGAAATAAAGGGGCAGGCTTGACAGCTGTGCACCTCCTAACATCACGTCTCCGGTAGGAGTATGTCACATTTTCTTTTCTTTCTCAGGTATCTCTGCCCAGTGGACGTGGAGTCCCTCTCGAATGGCATATTCCAGCAGTATGTTCGACACGGCCAAGAGGGACCACCCCTGGAGCTCGTCTCTCTGGATTCCAATGCCAAGTACTACCCGTTGGAAGATGGTCTTGGTGGGCACGGCAGAGTGTTCTCCGAGAATGCAGCCGCCCAGGAGTACATACAATTGGGAGAGAAGAGAAGGATGCTCAAGTCGGTCAACACCGAGCAGCAGGGATACGATGCGATTGAAGCAGGTGCAAAACGCAGGCCACCGCCACCCGGCAATATGGTTAACACCAGGCTCACAAAGCGAGCCCTGACGCAGCCACCTGCGCCTACCGCTGGGGCGGGACCGTCTCAGGCCGCCGCTGGGCCGTCTCAGGCCGCCGCTGGGCCGTCTCATGCCAGGTCCGCCAGCAGGTCCGCGCTGGCGCGAACGAGGTCGCCGCCGCGCAGAGGCTACTCACCGACGCCATCGCCACCATCCCACGACAGTGGGCTAGCGGGCAATTCTCGTGCGTTGTCACCTTCACTCGTTTGCGCCACAGCAGCTGGACCCTCGAGTCCTGCTGGCTCTCCTCGTGGAAGGTCGCCGCCTGCATCGCCTGCTCTGACCAACGTTGGCTCGTGGGCGAACTCAATCTATGTCCCGCGTGGTGCTCGATCACGTTCCCCGCGAGGCGTGTCCTCTGCACCTCCGAGTCCACCACGGGCGCAGCATCTGTCTCCGTCCCCCGCGAGGGCACCTCCATCTCCATCGGGGTCAGATTGGGATGCCGTGCGGAGAGCCACGCGCTTATCCGACAGCTCAGTGCACAAGTTTCCGTCCGTGGAGGAGGTGAGGGCCTTGAGGAATCTCCGCAACCTCACCGTCTTCATGGTGAAGTTTGGCGTGACGTTCACGGATCGCTGTCAAGGCCGCCATATCGTGTATGAGCTTGGCGTGTGCAACAGTGAACGAGGTCTCCGACTTCGGAAGCATCCAGGCATCTCCAGCAAGGTCGCCAGGAAGCACGACAAGACCATTCATTGCGGAAACCAGGGCTGGCGCCTCCCTCTTGGAGGACAGACGACGTCTTCCAACCTGCTGGTCCAACCTGCGATCGTGTTAGCCTATGCCGATCTGTCAAACTTTGGTTCGGGGCAGAGGCACGAGGGGGGCCATGCGAGGAACGTCGAGGGGTCACTATGCTCCTACGTGGGGCTGGAGTCAGTATACGTGCTGCGCTGCATGGAGCACCCGAATGCCAAGCCGGTCCATTACATTTTCATGGAGGATCAGCGGTGTTTGTCTTGGCGCGCTCATTTCACGAACGATTACCTCATGCGAGACGACCGGAAGTTCACGCAGTTGCAGTGGGGAACCAAGGTCACGGCCGCGCCGTGGGTGCTGCCGGCGCTGGAATCCCTTGAGGCACGTCGTCTCCCAACAGCTGCGCCACCCGCCCTTCAGGCTCGAGTGGCCGAGAGGCCTGAGCACATGGACGAGATGTGGACGAGGAATGTGTACGAGGTCCGCGACCCCCCTGCGTGTCAGCAGCGACACCCTTCTGGCGGTGCGGCTGAACGTCGACAGGGCGCGAGCAGCGCTGCACGCGCATCTGCTCCTTCCACTGGGCGCCACGGGGCTTCATCCCATGTCGTTTCCGCGCCGAGAGCGTCCCGAATTCCGGCCGGCCTCACCTTGCAGTGCCCGCCTTCTCCGGCGCATTCAGTGTGCTCAGATGAGACGCAGGCGTTTGCGCACCACACACAACAGCGACGAGAGACGCAGCGGCAGCAACCGCATTTTCAACAGGGCTCCCCGGGCACAGCGGGCGGGCAGCCTTGACGCACGACTGACGCTGTGGCCGTGGGCTGCCGGCACAGGCAGTCCGCATGAGGCCAGGTGTGCTGCGGGCGTTCATCTCGCTTGCAGGCAGTGCAGTGGTTTGGTGGTGGCTGGGGCGAGGTCCCATTCCTATGGTCGCCGTTTGGGCGATATTTGAGACAATGGCGTGGTACCTGTCATGGTGCCCTTTTCAGATCTGGTGGGGGCGCTGCGTGGCTTCGCTTTCACACCGGCTGCCGTTGTGGTGGTCGATTGCTCGACGTTACCCTCGTCGTGCAGGTTATGACATTTGGGTCCTATGGGCCCTCGCGTATGTCTGGTACATTGGGCTCCTCATCGTGCGCACCACGGGCATCTATGCTGGCGTACACCGTGTTCGTACCGAAGGTTGGGTGGTGGTACCCCTCCGGGGGGTGGTCATTTCCTTGGCATGCTGGTCACAGTGTGCCGCAGTCCTCCTCCTCGTGGTCCTCGCCTGGCTTTGGGTCTGCGCCGATGTTTACACTGAGGATGGGGCACGCCAGGCTTCTTATGTCGTGGACATCCCTCTGGACGCGCGTGACGTTCGAGGTGGCCGGGGGTGGACTGTTCCGTCCTTGCGCTGGTCCCAGGTTTTCTTACTGGGCCGCGTGCGCCTGCCCGCTTTGCCGGCCAGGTTGAACAAGCCTCGCTTTGCGGCGCGCTGGGCACAGCTTCGGCGTAATCTCCAACTTCATCGTTTCGCGCAGGTCGCTTACCTCGTGATCGTCCTTGCGCTGGTGGACTCCACTGCTGCTGGTGGGAGTTCTCGCTTGGCGCTCGGGGGGTGGAGATTAGTGGCGTGCTTCTTCGCCTCGAACTCGCCGGTAGCCGCAGTGCGGTTCAACAGAATTTTGCGATTTTTTCTGCTTTTGTGCGGAATCCTGTGGGTTGCTGGCGAGTTGACGCAGAACATGCCTGCGCATGGCGTTATGTCACCCACGCGGAGTGCCTGGAGTGCGTCACCCTGCACTTCTTGGGAGGCTCAGCAATCGTCGAGGCAATGGGAGCCGGGTTGGCAGGCCAATGTCGCGGAGCAGGATGAGGTCTTGCCGTATACCGTGCTGGACGAGCTTCAACCTCTGGGTGACACGACTGTGACCAAGGACGAGGCAGCGTGGCTCGACACTGAGCTCAATGCCACGTTTGGAGGGCATCCTGACTTCAAGGAGGAGCACTGGGAAGAAATGCGAGCTGTCCTTCGTAGATGTAAGGGCACTTTCGCCAACAGCCCTCACGACCTGACAGGCTACAAGGGCAAGGCGGTGCACAACACGTTCTCTATCCCTTTTGTGGACGAGTCCAAGGCTGCTTACCAGAGACCCAGGAAGTACAGCCCGGGCGAACAAGAGATCATTGACATCCACTGCAAGGAATTGCTGGAGTATGGCTTCATTGAGCCTGCAGCCAAGCATTGCAGACATGCGAGCAACGTCGTCGTGGCTGGCAAGAAGGATCATGAGACTGGCCTGTGGACCCAGACGCGCTTCTGCGTGGACCTTAGGGGCGTCAATCGACACTCCCTCAAGGACAACACTCTACCACATCGACCAGAGGAGCTCTACCAGAAGGTGGCGAAGGCCAGGTTTAAGACCACGCTGGATGCCACCAAAGCCTTCTTCCATCATATTCCCATGGCTACGGAAGAGGACAGGAGCAAGACGGCATTCTGGTGGAAGAACCAGCTGTACCAGTACACTTCAATGCCCTTTGGTGCTGCTGGAGCGACATCTGCGTTTGTGAGAATCATGGACTACGAGTTACGTCACCTGCAGCATTGCACTGTGGCGTACGTCGATGACGTAGTGGTCTACACTGACTCCACGCATGAGCAACATCTGAAGGACGTCGAGGACGTGTTGCACACGTTGGGGGACGCTGGCATAAGACTGCACGCAGGCAAGAGCACATTTGGTGCAGCCACGGTGGACTTTCTGGGTTACCGCATTGGGCATAACTCCATTGGCGCGCAGGAAGCGAAGTGCAAGGCCATCCAGGAGCTTCCGAGGCCGCAGGACAAGACGGGGCTTCGTTCCATCTTGGGCATGATGAATTACTATAAGGGCTTAGTGGGTGAGCCAGGAGGGCCGAACTACTCTGAGATGGCTCGCCCTCTCAACGACCTGCTCAAGAAAGAGATTACCGATATCAAGGGAGCTTGGGGGAAGGATCAAGACCAAGCGCTCCAGGAGCTGAAGGACGCGCTCTGCTCTGGGAGATGTCTGAGGCCTATCGATTACGACAGACCCCTCATATTGTACACCGATTGGAGCACCTATGGCATTGGCGCAGTGCTGGGCCAGAAGGATGACGATGGGAAGGAGTACATTTGCATGGCAATCAGTCGATCCCTGAGCAAGACAGAGAGGCAGTACGCCAGCTTCAAGGGTGAGATGCTTGCAGTGGTGTGGGCAGTGCGCACGTTGAGACAGTACCTGCATGGCGTTCACTTCACGCTGGTGACTGACCATTCACCGCTCACTACCTTGATGGAGAAGGCTGATCTTCAGGGACAGCACCTGCGCTGGGCGATCAGCTTGCAGGAGTTCGACTTCACGGTGCAGTATCGCCCAGGAGCTAAGAACAGCAACGCTGACGTGCCGTCTCGCTACCCGTTACCGTCCACGACGGACGAGACTGGGGCAAGGCATGAGAGAGAAAAGGTGACTGCGCTTCACGCAGGCGTGGGGGAAGTTCGCACGAAGGATTTCTGCGACCACCTGTGCTTCATGCTGGCTGGGGATGTTTCCCCAGGGGAAGAGGCCACGCCAGAGGTGCAGGTTGCCAACTACTGCAAGAGGGCTGCCGTGGAGCAGCTGGGCACGGGACCAGTGCATCGTTTATTCGATTTGCATCACCAGGAGGAATTGGAGTGCAATCATGGGGACATGTTCGACACTGATCTACCCGAGTTGGTGACCGACTCTGGAAGGCTAGCAAGGGCGGCTTGGAAAGCGCTGAGCCTGGTGCGACCTACACGAGGCACGCATGGCGAAGGAAGCCCCGCTGTATACAGCAATGAGTACTTCGAAGGCGAACGCATCTTGAAGCCTGAGAAGGTGGACACCAGGGTGTTGAGCAAGCGGTTCTTCTCGCAAGCTCGAGAGGAAGGCGTGGTGTGCTATGAGCCGTGTGGAGGCCTCTGTGCTGGTCTGGAGATGTTGCTCCGCAGTGGCATGAAGGTGGATCGATACCTGTATCAAGACATATCACCGAGCAGTCAGACAGTGGCCAGAGCCAGGTGTACGGCGTTGCTGCGACGATATCCTGACCTCATCTCGCCCAGTGCAATAGAATTTGGGGCCTTACCCCAAGATCTGCGCGACACGACGAGCGCCGATTTCATACGGGCAGGAGCTCTTCAAGGACGTCAGTGGGTCATGGTGTGTGGGTTTCCATGCCAGGATCTCTCCCCTGCTGGAACGCTTACAGGCCTGGATGGCAGGCACAGCAAATTATTTTATGAAGTGGTTCGGCTTCTGTCCACGCTGCAGCAGCTACAGCAGCAGAGGCCCCCAGGATACATCCTGGAGAACGTGTCCCCATTGTCGCACAGACCAGGGACCAAGATCAGGGACGAGGTATTCCCGTACATTGCCAGCGTCATTGGCCGACCAGTGTCCTTTGACGCAGCACAAGCAGGCGCTTACGCACACCGATTGCGAGCGTATTGGAGCAACCTGTTCCAGATCCACCAGTTTCGCTCCGTAGTGAGCAAGGTGGCGAGACCAGAAGGACGAGTCGTATCGTCAATCCTATGCAAGGGCTGGCAGCCCAGACCAGTGATAAGAACAAACCGCGCGCCTCACTACGTGGTGAACGTGGTGGGAGAACCGCTGAGGGCTCTTCCCGCCATCATGGCAACGCGAGGGTCGAGAGCATTCAGAAGAGCAAGGATGGGCACCGTGGTGCGCAACCAGGACGATGAGGACACCGAGGAAGAATCCCGAGAGGTGAACCTCGACGAGAAGGCGCGAGCCATGGGCTACAGCGCAAGTGAGCTACGCATGGCTGATGGCCTGAACGACGTAGAATTGGCAAGCATTCTGGGCCTGGCCATGGATCGCAGGGCTATGGAACTGCTGATGGCGGTCGCAGAAGCAAGCGGGAAGGGGCTTCCTCACAGCGAGGAGTCCCCAGAGGCGGAGAGTTCCCCAGGACAGCCTATCGCTGTAGACAACAACTGGGCAGACCACTGCGCGAGGTCGGACCTTCAGCAGAGGCAAGCTTTGCTGGCAGAATGGGTTGAGAATTCGAACGCATACACTCAGCAGGTGGCGAAGACCATGAGTCACCGTGACTGGGAGGAGAAGCTGCAGATAATGTGCTCACAAGGGCAGAAAGGTGCAGAAGGAATTGGGGCTCAGCGACAGAAGGCTGGAACCAAGAAGAAGAAGAAGAAGAAGGAGTGGCAGCTCTACGTCATCGAGCAGTATCGCCAGAGGCACGAGAGCCACTTCGTGAAGGAGGGCGCAACTCCAGCAGCGCGCGTTGACGTGCCTGCTTGGAGTCCGCCTGTCAAAGATGCGGAGATGAGACTCCCCAGGTTGGCGTGTACCACCAGATTCGCGGACTTGATGGCCAGTGTGGCTGAACAGCAGGTCGACCGTGACAAGCATCGAGATGTGCATGACGATGCATGGTGCCTCAGGTGGTTGAAGTCCAATGGCAGCGTGAGGTTGCCAGAGGATGAAGTTCGTCGTGTGAGGAGACGCGCAGCACGACATCGATGGGATGAGGCGACGGACGAGATCTACATGATCACGCTGTCGGGCAAGGAAGTGAGAATACCCAAGCCTGCTGACCGTCTTGCACTGGTCAAGGAATACCATTCCAGAACTGGCCATTGGGGCATAAGACGCACGCAGCATCTTCTGTGGCAGCGCCATTGGTGGGCCGACCTGAAGAAGGACGTTGAGGCTGTGGTCACTCAGTGTGAGACCTGTCAGCGCGTGAAAACTCACTATGCAAGAGAGGAGGCGTGTTTGTCCCCCCTCGAGATTGTGTCATTCATGTATCGTTGGTCGCTGGACTTGGCATGGCCTTCGAGGAGACAGACCAAGGCCGGCAACAACAGGGTGCTCATCATGACCGAGCACTACACCAGATTCATAGTCTGTGTGCCCATTCCCGACAAGGAGGCAAGGACCATTGCAGCGGCATTTCGCAGTCATGTCCTGGCTGTGTTCGGTGCGCCAGCAGAGTGCTTGGTGGATGGTGGCAAAGAGTTCGAGGGCGATTTCAAGCAGCTATGCAGAGACTGTCTGATAGACAGACGAGTCACCTCGCCAGACTCGCCAGAAGGCAACGGGCTCACCGAGCGGGTGGTGCGTACAATGAAGTTTTGCTTCAAGAAGATCGCCTTGGAGAAGGGCCTCGACTATGAGTGGGACGAACAGCTCTGGCCACTCGTGCTGAGCTACAATGCAGCACGCCAAGAGTCCACAGGAGTAGCGCCGCTCACTTTGCTATTTGCCCAAGAAGCAGTGGTGCCGCCAGATCTGAAGCAAGCGCCCAGCATGGACTTCAGTCCAGAGGTCAGAGATGACAAGGACGTTCGAGTCAAGGACCTCCTCCTGAGAGCAGAGGTAGTGAAGCGACTAATGGTGCACGCTGGCTGCAGCCTGGAGGTTGCACAGCATCGTGATACTCTACATTACGAAGGAAGAAGGGGTGGGGGCATTGAGCCTAAGCCGCACCAGTTTAAGGTGGGTGACTTTGTCTACATCAGACAGAAGCCTCGCAGCGGCATGGAAGTCGCGACCAAGTCTGCCATTCTGAAGCTGGTCAAGATACAGCGAGATGGTGTTGTGGTGCTTGAGGACGCCACCAAGTTAAGAGAGAAGAGCACCGTGCAGAGCATCGCGCCATGTCACCTACAGGTGAAGGACCAGTATGACTGCAGTGCAGCCGTTCCCAGCAGACACCTTGCATGTGAAGTGTGCAGGAAGACTGATGGAGAAGCAGAGATGTTGTTGTGCGACGCATGCAACAGGGGGTACCACTTGTGGTGTCTTACCCCAGCACTGGATGAAGTATCAGAAGGCGAGTGGCTATGTCCTAGGTGCTCAGGCACGGGGATGCAAGCTGCTAACGCTGAGGTGCAGACCCAGGAAGACAAGAGCTCTTGTGTCCTGGAGGACAGATTGGGGATGAAGGAGAAGCAATTGAATGAGAAGCTGTCTGCGGAAATGCGCCTGCTGCCAGCAGACGTGGGTCCCCGTCGTGTGGTGAAGGGAGACAAATTTCAGCCATGGCATGCCATCTCATCAAGGGAGATGCTATTGGAGGAGAAGGACATGTTCCTTTGCGTGCCAGATCAGATTGATTGGGGCAGACAGGAGAAGCTCTCTGAGACCGTGCAGATCTTCATGCCAGGGCACTGGAACGAGGGGCATCGCACGGTGCTGAGCAAGAAGTACCGGGAACAGAAGGCAATGGCAAGGCAGCTGAGGGATGCACCTCGTGCCTTCTTTGTCTGAAGAAGAAGTTGAAAAGCGAGGAGAACTGAGGCATATGACCAAGGCTCAGGTGCGAGAAGCTAGTGCGCTGCAGTGGGGGCTTGAGCTGGTCATCACAGTGCCCTCCGAGGTGAGGCGCTTGGCGACAGAGGTGGACTGGAAGTCCATCGATGGCGTGTGGGACCCATGGGCAGGCACTGGGGTCATCAGTGAGGTGATGGTGGAGCAGTGGCCGCAGTTGAGATTTATGAATAATGACTGGAATTCTCAGCTGGGTTGGTCTGAGGCGCATGACGCACTCCAGCCAGGTAACTATCGCGCATGGAAGGAGAAGTATGGTGTTTGTGATGCCGTGGTGACTTCGCCCTGGTTCGCAGCGCTGGACATCGCGTTTCCTTTGGCAGTTATGGCCAGTCGTGTGGTGGCATGTGTCCATGTTCCTTCTTACTATTTGACAGACATGACCGAAAGCAGAGCTGCGTACTTCAGACGATTGAGTCAGTCTGGACGCTTGCATGTGATTGGGCATCTGGAACATGGACCTATTGGCCGCAGATGCATGTGGGTTTTGGTGTTCAAGAATCCTCTGGTCAGAGCCAGGATGTTACAGGGTGGAGAAGGTGAAGGTATTGGTATGTTCACTTTCAGTTTGGGCAAGTTCATGGCAGATGGTGATACGACCCAGTATGCTGAACAAGCCCATATCTGAGTCTGTGCTACTGCACGCAGCAGCTACAGATGGGGGATGTTGGAAATCTGGGCTTGCATGAAAGAGATTAGTGTTCGATCTCAGAATATCAGAATTTAAAAAAAATTGTAGCTCTACGATCTTGTACTATGTTGAGATTGCTCGGACAGTTACCGACACCAGTGAATGTTAATGACGAACTTGTGATTATCCGCGAGTGTTAAGATTGCTCGGACCCGACAGTATTCGTACCATCATGTGCACGCGTTTGCGACAGCTGTAACAAACGCCGGCTTCTCATGGTACCGCGCCGGGTTTGTCCAGCTGGTGACACGCGTGACAGAGGTGACAGTATGACAGGCTTCGCTAATATGACTGCCCGAGAGGTGCAGACCTGCCAGAGAAGATATGGCCATTATCGGGTGACCAAGAAATGATAAGATGAAGATGACAGTGACTACTCTGCCACTGACGTGTCAGTCAAAATGTGGTGAACGGTAACATTGTTAGCGCTGGCATGGAATAATGACTTTCCATTGGCCAGATGAAGATTTAGGGGCTAGAACCCGTTACAGTTTTGGGAAATGTGACAGAGCATTGAGATATAAGTAAGCTCTGACTGTAGGTCAGGCTAGTGGACTCATTATTATTTTGCCTCACAAGAGTGCTAGGTGGCTGTTCGCGTGCCAGTGCTAGAGTGCTAAGATAGTTCTGCTCACAGCTTTTGTATATTAATTCGTACTTTGTGGTTATTGTACCGACCTTTTATGAATATATTTTACTGCTGTTTTCATACTTTTTCATGTTGGAAATCTGGGCTTGCATGAAAGAGCTTAGTGTTCGATCTCAGAATATCAGAATTTTTAAAAAATTGTAGCTCTACGATCTTGTACTATGTTGAGATTGCTCGGACAGTTACCGACACCAGTGAATGTTAATGACGAACTTATGATTATCCGCGAGTGTTAAGATTGCTCGGACCCGACAGTATTCGTACCATCATGTGCACGCGTTTGCGACAGCTTAACACTCTAAAACCGCTCGGAAGAGTTGAGTGTGTCTTTGGGGAAAACCCTAAACGACTGCTTCGATTTCTTTCTGAGTCTGCGAGTTGCGATTAGGTTTCACCCCGTTTCATTCATAGATTCAAGATTGCCACTGAGACGATCTCCGCGCCGTTTGACAGTCGCGACTCGCGAGTCGGTGCGGTGTCATTGTCATGTCATTTGTCATGTCATAATTGACATGACATTAGCAATCGCAAATTCGCAATAGTCGGTCACTGTTATATAATTCCTGTTGCAGCCCATACAGGCGACATTGATGACACTGTCATCAACTTTCATCCTGGGAGCTTCCTCGGTCTTCATCCGCTATCTTCATGTGTGATTAAAGGACGCATGGGCCCTCCGCCGGAGACGGGAGGGTATTAACCGATTCCTGGTGCTACGAGTGTTATCAACAAACAAACATTATGGCATTATAATAAAAAGTACTATAAAATTTTCATGTCGAAACAAACAAAGCAATAACTAATAAAATACTGTAGGACAATTGAAATATGCATACCAAACAACTGATGCAAAATAATAATAATAATAATAATAATAATAATGTCTGTGCTGCGAATAACACTCACTTTACATAGGCAATCGGGGGGATTTATGTTTCCTCATTCTTACTCAGAGTCAATGTCAATGGTGGCCTTCCTAACACGTGCACATTTCATGCGCCGAGATATTTCATCATACAACTCAACAGCTTGCTCTTTTGGGATAAACCCTTCAATAATGTCCTCTTCGTCCTCCCATGCCCAAAGGATGCTCGCACCATGACAACGCTATGTTACCTGCACCTTATAGCTACACGCGAAAGACTTTGCCAACGCCATGCTGCGCACCGTCACCTGTTTCTTTTTGGAACAAGACCGTGCTAAACTAGGATTTTCGCGAGACGTCGCTTAGTGTCGTACATCTCCTGCGCGGAACTCTTTGCGCAGCGACACGTGCCGTACTCTTTTACGGCACATATGAAACAATTGGTGTTCAAATATCCTGGTGGGAGTGGCATAATTACTCGTTCGGCTGGAGTACCCTGAGAAGTTGTAACTGCTGCTGTTGACCGCAGGACGGCCCACTTTCCGAAAGTGGGCCGGCCTGTTAGACCATCAATGTTCACTGTTTCACGTGTAAACATCTACAGGGTAAAGAGGTGCTGAGGTGGTGCAAAAAATAAATGCTCAACGGATGGACCAATGGGATTCGCATCAACGAATGCGAAATGATTAATCTCAGACGACAGCTGTCGAGAGCCACGCAACCGAAACAAACGATATCAGAAAAAAGGAAAGACGAACCTCGATCGTCGTTAAAAAACAAACGACGGGTCTGTCCCAGGGGTATTCCCAGGAGTTATCTATTATCCAGTATGCAATATGATCGGATCTTATATAGTTTCAGAATATCTTTCTATTCACATACTGTAAAAGTCGGGTAATAAGAAAGCGGGCCAAAAATGCCAGCGCTGGCTTTCTTAAATTGAGATCGAGCCGAACGCAATCCAACCCCAAGTAAGTTTCTTAACTGGCCCTTCTTTTTCTTACTCTTGACTCTTAATTGGCTCTCCCGCGTCTCAAGGGAAAAGCCAGCGCTGGCGTACTTTCTAGTTCTTAAAATTTGGGCAAAAATCCAGCGGCTGCTTTCTTAACCCCTATGGAGCGGATGGAATTTTTTGCCAAAAGCACCAGTTTCACAAATGTGTCGTTTTCACGGTATATGGTGCCTCGGTAAGTGTGGGTGATTCGTTACATGTTTCATAACTCCTATAAAGTGATTTTGGTCCATAAAATACATGATCGCATGATATATACAACGATATATCGGTGATGTACAAGCCAAAAAACACGTTTTCCAGGAATCAAAAGTGTCAAAAATCAGTTCTCACAACCGCTTATTCGAGTATTAGGTCGCCCCTCGACCATAAAACAATCGCCTTTACTAATGCCTTGAAATCAGTAATGGTGGCTGTAGTTAAACGCACAAATACATCGAAATATTCAAGCAATAAGGTGAAAAAAACACCAAAAAACAACGAAAAAACATCATTTGTCAATTGTTTTCCATACTTAAGGCCATATTGTGTGTTTTCAGGGAAACCGACTGTTGGGAAAGTAAGTATTGCCCATATGAGGTGCATGGTCATTTTACATGATAGTGGGCACTGAACCAACAAATCCTTGTCGATGAATGGCATCTACACCTCGTTTTTCACACTTTAAGATACTTTTGACCAAAATTGCATGCCTAGAAATAAGCAACTTTGGGGATTTTGCTACAACAAATTTACCCTTGGGTGAGATATATATACTAAGTATATGTGTAGAATAAATTGTTGAGTATTAGATATACCTATTGCAACGGGTGTGCGAAGCTTGTATGGCCGATTCCGACAAGTGCTATCGGGCTGAGAAATGAATACAAGCTTAGAGTTTGAAGTGGTTGTACCGTATACGGTACAAACCGCTCCATAGGGGTTAAAGGTGAATCTTCTTATAACCCGACTTTTACTGTAAACCCAGACAGCAAGAGTTATTATTTTCTACTGTCCAAGTCTGAGAGACCAACTTAGTGATCTCTCTTTATTCACCACTCCGAGCTCACAGATTATTTCCCCTAACCGTTCGCTCAGATGAATGTTACATTCCCTGACTATTTCTCCCAAAAGTCCCCTGATATCAATTTCAGGCATTCAGACACCCCTTATCGTGAGGAGGTCTCAGCTACGTCGTGCCCCCTGGCACAACTCTCCCCCCCCTTAGGACGTAAGGTGGCCACATTACCGGTAATTTGAAAAGGGGGGTTGGTAATACCGGGTAATTTACCGGTAATACTTTCCTTGGTATTACCAAAGTATTAGGGTGGACAATTTGGTTGGAATAGAAAAGTGACAATCCTAGAATACAAATTTGAATTCTTAATTCTGGAATACAGATCTGCCTCAAAAACTCTTCCGCCTTTCAAGAATGATATTTTCCAAAATTTCCCCCACTCGGGACTTGTGAACCACTTTGGAGAGGTGGCCTCACCAAAGTGGCTCACCAAAGTGGCTCATAAAATTCACACTGCTCTAACGCGTAATGCGCTGGGTATTCTGAATTATTTATGACGTTTTTGTATATAATTTATATTTGGGAACTACCGTTTTCCCGACACAACTGACATGGCAAGAGAAATCCAGCGCAGATGAATATGGCATTTCGATTAAAATATTTTTCACGGCTGAAATCGCTCGAAAACCCATGATGTGTCAAGTACGAGAGCCCGCCGCATAAAGCCCCCCTTAAACATTCTCTTTTCGTGATTATTACTGGTCACGATACGAGCGTGGAAAGGTCCAACGTCCAACTCTATAGCCGATGTGGCGCAACATCATTCACGTCTTGGATACATTACGTGATTCATTAGACGGGCGAAATTCGGAACTATAATGTCTGTTACCCATATGTTGGCTATAGCCAACATTAGGGCTCCTTATGTTGGCTGGAGCCAACATAAGCCTTGCTGACAATGCCGGGAGCTGTCGGTATCGGATTGTACATTTTATTAGCTCAAAATGACGGCGGGGATGTTCTCTTTCACACATGCGTCAACAACATTGGGACGCTCGAAATCATCGGCGAGAATTTGGGTTACTGTTCAAGAGAATGTGAAATTTTGTGAAATTTCCAAGGAATTTCGGGTGTTTACATACCCATGTTACTTCGATCGATATTTTGAGGGTCAAGATGAACTCGGATGAAAGTTTTGACAAGACACTCCAGAAAGAGCAGCTCGAGATCTTGACAACATGGGTGTCCGATTTTTCAATGCCCTTCTCATGCCGCCCACATTGCACAATTTTCTTATGTCGGATGCAGCCAACATAATGAGCATTTTGTATTTTCGCGATCTTACCCCAACTCTAGGGCACAATTATGCAAGCCCCCATAGGTGTAAGAAGGTATACCACGTATTGACATTTGTTTAAAGGTCTAGTAACCCTTCACACAACATTACTTTGGAGCAATATGTACCATTAACCATGAGTAATATGCTTCGGAACTTTGGGTTTTATGTTGGCTGCAGCCAACATAAAGATGGGTAAGAGACAATAATCTCATTCATCTGAACCGTGCACTGAAAATGTAGTAATATCTGCATTTAATCGTGCGTCCCCGCGAAAAGGTTGAAGTGGGGTACCCCACATTTCTTGGGTGGCATATGGCTGCTTTTTTGTACGGTATGTCATTTTGAGACGCAAAAGATTTGGTTTGGTTTTTGACAGATTCACCTCTCGCATACGGCATACGTATGATACTCGCAGTGTCACATTTTACAGCAGATGCCGCTTTGAGCATTTTGCGATGTACAGATGTTATTTGTTAACTATGTAATTTCAACTTAACGCGGAATGCTCTCGCCCACCCCCCTTTGATTCTCTTTCTCCTCTTCCTTTTTCCTTGGTTTTCCTCCCTTTTTGATCACCGGGGGGTGGGCTTCAGTTACGGGTGGCTCCTAGCCCCCGCGACTACGGACTCCCGGTACGACACTATTTACTGTTCATTTTTTATTATTTATTTTCTACTATTTATTAATCATTTTTCATTATTTTATTAATTATTGTCGCCTGCTTTTTCCTTGGCTCTCGGATTGATTTTACAGCAGATTCCCTTCTCCCCCTCCCCCTTCCCACTCCTTTACTCCTATGTCATCTGCGGGATCGCACACGCTCGCTCGATCGCTTCCTTTGTCGATCACACCTCCTCTCCCCGCCCACATCCTGTTCCCTTTTTGATTTTCCTTGCCTCCGTTCATCTCCTCCTCGGTGCATTCTTTGTTCTGCATCCTCTCTTGTCCTGCCCCTTGATCACTCTGCTCACCGGTGCTTCCGCTCCACCTCGACGCCGCGCCCTCGCACTCCAACGCTCCGACGCGCCTCGCTCGTGCTCCTGCCTGTTTGCTTCGTGCCTACTCCCAGCTTGAACGGTACGCTCTTCACTCCCTTTTGCCCTCTCACACACACTGACACTGCATGCACCCTAGGCATACGAACCGGCATATAGAGCACTGAGAGTCACAGCCCACAGTGCCACGGGGCCCGGGCAGCATGCACTCCTTCTTCCCCTCAACTCTCCCTGCCTGATTCTCTTTGCCCTTAATTCTCCCTGCCTGATTCTCTTTGCCCTCAATTCTCCCTGCCTGATTCTCTTTGCCCTACTCTCCCTGCTTGGTCCGTCAGGTCTCCTGCTTGATCCGTCATCGTCAGTCAGTTTAGAGCTCGGTTTAGAGCTTGGCGTTATGTCCGGGGAGCCTAGTGCGAGGTGGGAAACCTTGGTGAGCGCGTGCACCGTGCCCTGGTTTCCCTGTAATTCTTTGTGGCTTTCACTCGTCTAGGTTTGAGCACCCCTGCTGGAGCCTCCGGTCCCAGTACACAATTCATGGGGACGCACGGTGCAGTGTCGAGCGTCAGAATCGACTTCCCCAACCGGCTTTGGGCTTAGGGTCGCTGTCGTTCCCTTGTTCCTTGTCTCCCTGCCTTCCTTCCTGCCCTTAACTCCTCACCCTGCTTGATCCTGATCTGACTCTTCCCTTTCTCCCTGTTTTTGATGTTTGATCCTTTGGTTTTGATATTTGATCTTTGTGCTAGGTTAGGTGGGCGAGAGTCTCCCTCCTCCCCTCTCTCTTCGGCTTCTGACAGTCAGCGACGCCTCGGCACTCGTTGGCTGGGCCTTATGCACGTGAGCTTGCATTTAGGTATTCGAGGGTTTTTCGTTAACCCTCGGTTTTGCATTCTGCGCGTGGCATACGGTTTCCGTTTCTGATCTTGGCATCACACACGCATCTCACACCTGCTTGCCTCTTGCTTCTTTAGCCTGACCTGTTTTTCCTGTATGCGCGCACCTTGCTTGATCCTTCCTGCTATCTCCTTGTCGCTTTTCTTGCCTTTTGCATGGCCTTCCTACTCTCTGCTCTTTCTTCCTTGCGCCTCCTCACCTCTCTTGCGCCTTCACCTTCCCTCACGCCCTCTCATCTCGCCTTCCCTCGCGCCCTCTCATTTCACCCTCTCCCTGACTTCTACCTCTCCTTCCTCTTCCCCACCTGACACCTTCCTTTTCTCTCGCTGACGGTTTGTTTACCTTCGCCCTTTCGCCACCGACTTCTCTCCCACGCGTCGCCTTCCATGGGATATCTTACTTTATCCTCGCTCCCACGGCGTGTCGCACGCTCTCCCACGTCACACTCACTTTGCCTTCGCCCCTCGCATCTCGACTGCGTCTCCACCAGCTGCCACGGTCCTTTCGGCTCCTCCTCTCGCATCGCGTCTTTCTCGTAACTGGTTCCTTCGCCTTTCTACTCGTTGTGCGCATCTCGCTTCTTCTCACACAGGTTCCCGACGCCGACTTTCAGCTCTCAGCCCTTCTCCGCGTCATCGCGACCCTCTCGCTCCTTCGGGTTTCTTCTTTTCTCTCTCGCAGGTCGTTGACGGTTTTTTCGCTTTCGCCCCTTCACCGTTGGCTTCTCTTCCGTGGAACATCTCGTTTCTCCTCGCTCCCACGGCATGTCGCACGCTCTCCCATGTCGCACTCACTTTGCTCTCGCCTCTCGCATCTCGGCTGTGTTTTCACCAGCTACAGCAGTCCCGCCGCCTCTTCCTTTCGCATCGCGTCGTTCTCGTGACTGGTTCCTTCGCCTTTTGCTTGTTGTGCGCATCTCGCTCCTTCCCACACAGGTTCCCGACGCCGACTTCCAGCTCTCTGCCTTTCTCCACGTCATCGCGACCCTCTAGCCCCATCGGGCTTCTTCTTTTTTCTCTCGCAGGTCGTTGACGGTTCGTTCGCTTTCGCCCCTTCACCATTGGCTTCTCTTCCGTGGAACATCTCGTCTCTCCTCGCTCCCACGGCATGTCGCACGCTCTCCCATGTCGCACGCTCTCCCATGTCGCACTCACTTTGCTTTCGCCCCTCGCATCTCGACTGCGTCTTCACCAGCTGCCACGGTCCTTTCGCCTCTTCCTTTCGCATCGCGTTGTTCTCGTGACTGGTTCCTTCGCCTTTTGCTTGTTGTGCGCATCTCGCTCCTTCTCACACAGGTTCCCGACGCCGACTTCCAGCTCTCTGCCCTTCCCCACGTCATCGCGACCCTCTTGCTCCATCGGGCTTCTTCTTTTTTCTCTCGCAGGTCGTTGACGGTTCGTTCGCTTTCGCCCCTTCACCATTGGCTTCTCTTCCGTGGAACATCTCGTCTCTCCTCGCTCCACGGCATGTCGCACGCTCTCCCTTGTCGCGTTCACTTTGCTTTCGCCTCTTGCATCTCGACTGCGTCTCCACCAGCTGTAGCGGTCCCATTGGCTCTTCCTTTCGCATCGCGTCGTTCTCGTGACTGGTTCCTTCGCCTTTTGCTCGTTGTGCGCATCTCGCTCTTCCTCACACAGGTTCCTGACCCTGACTCTTGGCTCTCCGCCACCTCTCCGACGGCTCCTTTGCCTCCATCTCACTTCCAGGTCTGCCGGCTTCCACTTCCTTCTCTCCCATCTCGCTTGACTCACACCTGCTTGCTTTGACCACGGCTCACATGGCGCATCTCGCCTCGTCCCTTTCGGGCCTCCGACCCTGACTTCCAGCTTGCGACCGCTACTCGGCGACTCGTCCCACTCCTTTTCTCCTTTCCTTTTGTACCTCCACCCTTCTCCACACTTTGTCTGACTTCTTGCTTCCACACCAGCTCGCGTGGCACATCTCATCTCGCCGCAGGCTCTTGACCCTGACCTCGCACCCTTGACCCTGGACTTTTGACCGCTCCTCCGAGTGCTTTTTTATCTCTCTCCCTTGACACAGCTCCCCCCTTCCCGCACCCTCTTTTCCTCCGTCACGACCCACACCTGCAGATGATATCTTCGTCTGGCCTTCCTTCTTCCCTTCGGACCTCTGATTTTCCTTCAGCCCCTTCCCCGATCTGCACACCTCGGACTGCTCCCCGGAGCTCCGTGTGCTGACCTTTCCTTTCCTCGGTCCTCCCCTTGACACTCTTTTCCTCGGTCCTCCCCTTGACACCCTTCTCCTTCTGTTCTCCTCTCCTTCCCTCCTGCCTCCTCCTCCCCTCCCCTGTCCCTCACCTCCCTCCTTCTCGGCTCACCCCTCCCCTCCCCTCCCTACTTGTGCTCTCTCCTGGCTTTCCTTGCTTATAGTTACGATTCTGGCTCTGGTCTCTGGCTCTGGGTTCTGGTTCTGGTCTTGGGCAGCTTCTGGACACCGCTCTCTTCCCCCCCCGCCTTCCCCTTCCCCCCCTTCCGCCTCCGCCCTTCATGGACTTCCGTACCCTCGCCGATCTCTCCCTCCCCCCACCTGACCCCCTCCTTTGCCCCTCCCCCAAACCCCCCCCTCCGCCCCTTGGCATCCCTTTGCCTTACCTCTCCCCTGCCATCGATTCCCTCCGCCTCCCGAGGCTCCTCCACTCCGCAGTTACCTCCATTGGCTCCCCTCTCTCCCCCCTCCCCATCCAATGGCAGTACAACCCCCCTATAGGTCTCTCGGTCATCTCGAGCCGTAAACGGGCTAAATCTTTCATCCCTCTCCCTGACCTCTCCCTCCCTCTCCCGTGCTCCTGCTCCTCCACCTTCCCTCCCCGCTTCCTCCGAGAGTTTGACGGCTCCCCACACCTCTCCACTGCTGACCCATCCTTCATCTCCTCCCTTCCTCGACTCTCCCAGGAGGAGAAAGCTCGTCTCCTGACCCTCTTCTCTGCCGACCTCTCCTTCAAACCCTCCGTTGCCTTCTCTCTCACCGACCTCCTCTCCGCAGTCCGCACTGGCTTCCATTCCTGGGCATCACGGTCCCGCCTTGCCCCTGCCGACGTTGACCCTCTCCTCATTGAGTCCCTTGCGATCATCGAGCGAGCCTTTCTGGTCACCTTCCCCTCTGGCACTGCTGGCACTACTCACACTCTTTGCGTCACCCGTGACGACCGCCTTCTCCTAAAGAAGGCCTCTTCCCTGTTTGTCTCTTTCGCTGTGGACAAGTTCTCCCACAACGTGGCCTTCTCCTGCCCGGACCTCTATGACTTCCAGCTGATCACCGAGCTCAACAACCTGGACTACTACGGCGCACTCCCAGATGCACTTGGTCCCGAGGATGTCTCTGCCATCGCCGCCCCTCGATTCCTCAAGCAGCTCCAGCTTCTCCCCGTCATCTCCCTCCATCCCACCGCCACCCCGGAGAACACCGCCCGCATCGGCTCTCTCCATCGGATGGTGAAGATTGACAAGAACAAGGGCCGCTTCATCATTGCCCAGTGTGCCACCTACCGGGAGCCTGGAGGTGCTGTTGCCGCCCTCGTCCTCTCCCACCTCTGGGAGTCCCACCGCACCCATCTCCTCCGTCAAGGACACATGTATGATCTCCCTCTCTGGCCCTTCCTGAAGGATGGTGCAGACTTTGCACTCTTCCTTCGGGGAGTCAAGGACGACATCTTCTCCTTGTTCACTGCGGATGCCACCAGATTCTTCACCAACCTGCCCGCCCAGGACTACCTTGACGAGCTCACTGGCGTACCGGATACTGGCTTCATCTCTGACATCTGCTGGTTTACCATGGAATCCATACGGGCTCGCTCTTTTGACGGACTCCACTCCCATCTCTACTATGACATCAAGCACCACCGCATCCGTTGGGGCACACCCTCCCCGGACCTCCCCGCCCGCCTCGTTGAGCTCTCTCCACTTGCCCTCTGCACCTTCTTCGAGGAATACTATTCCTTCAGCTGCTTCCGTTACCGTACTTGGGTTCGGTACCAGAAGAGTGGTATCATCATCGGGGACCAGACGGGCACACATGGTTGCCAGATCACCCTCCTTCGACGTTGGCTCCGTGTGATCTCCCACCTCTACCACAGCCCCTGGAGGTCCTACCTCTTTGCCCCTCCCCGTCCCCTCTCCCAGGTCAAAGGTTATGTTGATGACTGGTTCTCCGCCAACGCCCTTGACTTCCACCCGGCCTTCACAGGATCGCTTTTCCACTCCGTCCTCATCGTTGAACCCACCGTCCTCGACACCCGAGTGGTCCCTGGACTTGGACCTGTTGGCTCCCTGGTAAACTTCCTTGACATCACGGTCTCCCTCCGTCCTTCTGGCACTGGCGCTGTCTTCTCCCCCTTCTCCAAACCCCCTCCCGCCAAGCTCCCTCACATCCACAAATTCACCGACGCTCACTCTTGCTTCCCCCCTGGCCGTCGCCGTGCCGTCCTCACTGGTGCCTTCATTTCTGCCTACCGACGCTCTCACCGTGCTGGGGACTTCATCAAGGCCGCCTCCTCCGTGGGCTTCTACCTCATCCGCTTCAAGCACTGGTCCCGTCGAGAGGTCCTCCGTCTCTGGCAAAGGTTCCTCTCCAGGGTCTCCTCCGCCCCTGTCTCCTGGCTCCCCACCTCCCCCACCCTCCTCCGAAGCTACACCCGGAGATTCAGCGCTCGGCTGCCCACCTTTCGGCCCTGACCCTGTGACCCTCTCTCTCTCCCCT
>LGRX02030529.1:0-32221 GCA_001247695.2 Cymbomonas tetramitiformis
TGTCGTGGCATAGAAAAAGCGAAGAGGGATTCGCCTCCGCCCCCGCCACCGCAAAAGATGAAGGGCATCCCAAGTGGAGTAATACCAAGCAAAGGCCCCCCCGAAAAAAAGTTGGAGCGGTTGGGATGCGCAATCGCGGGGTTCTACAACCCCACGAGCGGGCGGTGCGCGCCGCGTTCAACAAAGAGACAAGTGCGCACCGCCGTTCGTTGGATTGTCGTTGCTTGGTTGTATTGTTGCTTAATTAACTTTCTTCTTCCTTCACGTTGTGCGAATACACAGTGTCGATGAAACAATGGAATCCCCTCGTCAACGTGGGGGCCCAACAAGAAGCGTACTCCGAGCTCGTGCACAAAATCGCCAAGGAGAGTGGTCACGACCACTCCACGGACGTCACAATCCTCCCCTATATACAGGGGAAGATAAGAAACGACGTCAACAACTTCCGCTCCGCGTTCCGTTATGGATCGTGGAAGAAGGAGGGCAAAGCGTGGGTCTTGAAGCCCCACGCAAAGCACCCCTTCGCGAAGGTGGAGGGGGCGGAGGGAATCTCCGTCACGGTCTACAACGACGCGGCAAAGCTTGAGGCCTTGAAAAAAGCTGGGATTGAGCCTGTGGCTCTTCCCACCACGTACGAGGAGGGCCTCCCTAGCCTGGAGGATACACGTAAGTTGCACGTAATGCCCTTTTGTGATAACATGCATAACTTATTACCTCTCTGGACACTGTGTTTTCTGTTAGTACACCTTTAGTACGGCGTTAACATACTAACTGCATAGTAACTGCATAGTAACTGTATACTAACTGCTTTGCGGGCGAGTGTTTACTAGCCTCGTGATCGAAGAGAGTTGTATCCCTCGGGGACAAAGAGGAGGAGGACGCCGAAGAGGAAGAGCCCCTCCGAAAGCGACCTGCTGAGTCGGAGGAGGCCCCCGGGGCTTCTCCCTCCAAAAGCACGAGAGCCCAAAAGGCCAAAAAGGGCATGGAGGATCCTCGCGACAAGGGCAAGGAGGGGGAGGGGGGGGGACATGGAGGCACCCAGTCGGACGAGGAAGACCACGTCAACCTGGCCTCGAGGTATCCAGTGGGGACCGAGGTCTACGTCTACGCCCGCCCTACGGCCGATGACGAGGCCATCAAAGCCCCATTGGAGGAGAAGGAATACTTCACCTCCAACGGGGCTTTAAAACAGGAGGTGCCCCTGTTGGCAGGGAAGGTCACTGTGTGTGACCTTCACCAGTCAGTGGAGCATTGGAACGTATCCGATGAGCTGAAGCTCCCCCCCCTCTTCCTGGGTCTGGAGGTGAGTTTTGCTGCACTTTTTGCCTTTAGGATGCCTTTAGGACGCCTTTAGTATGTTATTGGCGTCTTAACGGAATTTGCAGCTGTATTCACTTTCCCCTCTAACTTAAGTTAATCTGGTTTGCCACAGATATCCATGGTGACTGTCTAGGAGAGTCAGATAATGTAAGATAAGTCAGGGCAGGAGCCAGGTTGACAGACCTAACTGCTAATCCAACTGTGCAATTCTGAAACACAAATTGGAAACCCTCTAGCTAGCACAGGTGCAGAAACCTACGGGCATTGTGCACCCGCTAAACAACTGAAAAGCATCGAGCTAGCAAGCCAGAAGAGAAATTGTAGATGTCAAAAGCAAAACCATAAACCAGAAAAGTCACCGGAGTTCCGCACACCACCATGTTGGTGTGCATCCAGAGTGAACAAGAAGTCAATCGACAGCACCAAAGTAGTCAGCGGTTGCCTCACGGAAGTCCATGCCGTAGTAAGATGTGAAAAAGCCAGCACCATAATAGTGCTCCACATCAAGAGGACCGGTCTCATGCAAAGCCATACGTACCGTAGTAGTGAGCCATGCCAAAGCCAAATCTGCCTGAGCAAGGTCCTGAAAGAGGTCAGGGGGCTCAGGCGGCTCAAGCGGTGGCACATTGTCAGCCACAAAGAAACCCTGAGCCGGGATCACCGATTCAACAAATTCATTCGTGGAGAAACTTGACGGAGTCCCCCAATCGATATCACCACCAGGCGAAGGCAATCCCGCAGCCGACTGAGCCTCGGGCACGGCAGCCACCCCCATGATCGAGACGCAAAGAACGAGGGAAATGAGGAAAGGAATTCCCTACGGCCCGACTGTGGCAGGAAAGCCCCAGGGCGGCTTCCCACAACCGTAGGTCCTTTGGTTGTCCACGGGTGGTCCGGACACCTGATTAGCCGACCAAGGCGGACCCCGCAGCTTCAGCGTGAAGCTGCCGTCGGCAAAGTCCTCGTAGTCGTCGGTGTCGTAGCCGGTGAGGTCAACCGGCGCGATGGCGGCGTGGTTGACAGTCTGAACGAACCCAGGGAACTCACCGCCCGTCGTGGCAGTCACCCGCGCCGATTGAAATGGCACGGGCTTCACATTCTCCACCTGCGAGACAGGTATAGCAAGGGCCGGCACGGCGGACGCCGATGCCGCCGCACCACCTGCCGGAACCTGCTCCTCCAGCATGATCCCCGCCGCCGCGGGGCCGCACACCAGAGCCGATACACGCGGCTCGAGAACCCCCTGTGGTGGGAATGATGCGTGGGTATAATGTACCTTGCAGTCCGCCGCGGCATGGACCTCCGCGGCGAGATCGTCCAGCCGCTGATGAATGTCGTCACCCGCGGGCTCGTCGGCAGGCGGCTGCGGCTCCACCGTGAAGCCGTAAGCGGACACGGCGATCCCGCCCACCGCACCCGCACAGAGCACCGCAGGCGGCCCGTACGTAGAGGCCGCAGTGGCAAAAGCCTCCGCCCCATCATCCGCCGCCTGCTGGAACAGGGCACATATGCATGGCCAATGCACGTACCCCCTCCGCGTCCTCCTCAACACACTATTCGATGAAAATGACATTATCATATGTCATTTTTGGTTTTATATATATTTCATAAAAATCACGGTTTAGTGATATTTATGCGCGAAATAGGGATACATAAAGGCAACAAGCTAGAAAAGTGCAGTATGCGTATAATGAAAACACCGAAATATGCATACATGTATAATTCTTTATTCAAATGTTTACGAGCAGAGTACTTTTCACCCTATACCGTCGAGGCATGACTGATACTATCAGTCAGGGCGGTCGACAAATCCTGCTAATCTATTCAACACACTTCATTTAAGCGGCTTCGGTCGCTTCTTCTACGTCTTCTTCCCCAGAATCGTCACCCGTGGCTGCTTCCTTTCCCTTCCTCGTCGGTTCATTCTTCTTTTTCGGCTTCGTCTCGTCATGCCGATTCGGCTCGTCGTTGCAATTAGTCAGCCGTTGCTGCGCAGAGCTGACCATGTACGGGTCGTGGTCGAAACCGATCGCGTTCAAACCACACCTCATGGCGGCCATGGACGTTGAGCCGACGCCGCAGCAACCGTCGAGAATCCAGTTGAGTGGATGGCCGTGGTCATCCAACTTGCCCGGATTGTCACCGAGCATGTGAACCTGAATCAGCTCCATCAACAGAGATTGGGGTTTCTGATGGTTATTGACGACTTTGCCGTCGCGTTTGAACATCTGTCTGGTGAACGACCGGGAAGCCGCGTATAAGTGACGCGCGGCTGTAACGTTCAGCGTCCCCCAGCTCAAAGTTGGACATCCACTACGGCTTTTTAAAAGTCTCCCCCGCGGCATCGCTCTTTATATGGTACCCCAGGACCCCACATTCAAGGTCATTGAAGCGTACGGTCTTGTTGGGGTTCATGTGCACGTTCCCCTTGTGCCAGAAGAACCGCTCCGCGCGGCCGGAGCAGTAATTGTCATTGGCTGGTTCACACGGACGTCTTTCGCAAGGTGAAACTCAACTTTCTGTTGGTGGGACATACGCACGAGAACATTGACCAGATGTTTTCACGCTTCTCCGTGCGTCTACGACGCAAGCAAGCTTGGAAGCTCGACGAGATGATACAGGTCGCACAAGAATGCTTTACGGATGGTGTAACGTGCAAGCACACCGAGAAGATCTTTGACTTCAGCTCTTGGTTTTCTGGTCACGTCTTTGATTGCCACAATATTTTAGCACAGCAGGCTTTCAAGTTCAAGAAGGACGAGCACGGCGAAGTGGGCATGCAGTACAAACAGTATTCCATTTCACCCAAATGGTTACCCGAGACTCCATTGGCAAGGCTTGCTTCTACACCCCCTGTCGCGGGGCCTGGATACATCAAGCCGATTCCTTTTACCGTAGAAGGCATCGAAAAGCTTGAGCATACATTACAGGCGTTGAAGGACATTTTGGGCTCAAAGCTTACGGACGTGCACGAAAGGTTTTGGCGCGAGGATGTCATCGAGAAACAGCGTCACCTAACTGCTGGTGGAGAATGTCAAGCGCCCGCGATACCCTTCCAGCATCCTGAGAAAATCGGCATCGAGCGCAATGCCACCTTGGTTCGACTGATAGAGGCGCCCGCTTTGGCGATAGAAGCTGCCGGTACTGCCGCCGTCCCCGCTATACCGGTGCGCATCCAACGCCGAATTGATCGAGCGCCGATAGAAATTTACAACGGTAAACAACACGCTATTCGATGAAAACGACATTATGGAATGTCATTTTTCAATTTAATTATAGATAGCTAAATAATTCCAAGGCGTACGAAAATAATGTATTTTCCGACGAGACGTGAGACGCACGTATAAATGCGGGTGCCGATGAGGCTAATAGATACGTACGTATGAGTGCTTATAATACATTCACAAGCACATGCAAGCATTCAATGTGGTAAACACGATACAAAATATGATGCGGTGACTAATTTCATTTTGTACATGTGTTTTATTAATGTTCAGGACTAGTCGTTAGCACTGCGACCACAATCTACGCGGTATCTGCGTTCATTCCAGGTTCAAGACAGGCATTTGGCACGGCGTGCACTATCTACTCCGCTGGTGCGTCTTCTGCAGGTGCGGGGGGGTCGCTGTCTCCTGGTGCGCCTTCTCCTGCCTCGTCTTCTCCCTCTTCTCCTTCTTCAGGAGGTGCACCAGTTCCGGGTGCCTCGGGTTGCCCAGAATCCGTGCCGGTTTCAGGGGGTTGCTTGTCATCACCGTCGCCATCAATCAACTCGTTGATGTCCGCAGCCACGTCGGCGAGTTGTTTCGCTTGTGCAGTTTTTTTGAGGTTTTCCTCCTCTTTGCGTGCTTCCTCTTTGAGCTTCGCAGTTTCGTCGAGTGACATGCATTCCATATCGCCGTCAGGCTCGTCGGCAATGTTCCCCAGCCGCTGACTGGCTGCTTGCACCATGTCGTCGTCGGAGTCGAACGCGACAGCGTTCAGGCCGCACCGGAGAGCTGCCAGTGTGGCCGTCGCGACCCCACACCCCGCATCCAAGATCCAGTTGGGTGACGAATCGTTGTGTAACCGGGCGAAAGGTGCGGGTCCCATCATGTGGCAGTTGATGAGCTCCATTAGCAGGTGCTGGGGCTTCTGGTGAGCGCATAGCACTTTCCAATTGTCTCGGAAGGGTTGCTTGCCGACAGAAAACCCCTCCAAGCAATTCGCCCTCGACCTCGCCTCCGCTTCCTTCGTCTCAAAGTCGAAGTCGCACATCCATGATTTGCGAGTGGATTTTTCCCCGGACTCCACGTCCGCCATTTGGAACCCGATGACAGCCGCTTCGAGGACATTGTACCGGATGGCTTTGTTGGCACCCATCCTGGTTCTCCTTGCGCCACCATATGCGCTGGGCCCCACCGATGCATTTGCTCTCCAGGATCTTCAGGAACCCGGTCTGCTGAGCAAACCCACAAAATATCAATATTGTCCAGTCCAGCGAGGTGGTGAGCGCCGCAAAGGCATCTATGAACTTGATCAGGTCGGCCTCGGATAACGCGTGCTCTGACACCTCTGTATCGAAGTCGTAAATAACGTCCAGTATCGTCCCCACGTAATGCAACTTCGGGACAGACTCGAGTTTCGTCAACTCGTCTTTGAAGATCATGTAGCCGGTTTAAACCGCCTTCTGCTCGTACTCTTTCTCATGCTGTGCCTCGTTAGCATCCTCCACAACGGGGGGAGGGAAGCGGCACCTATTATGCCGCAAACCGCTTGTTGATATTTGAATGACCCAAAATTGCTAGAGCAATAAAGCATGCAACTACATGAGAAGCACGACTATTACAACAAAGAATGTTGAAAGAACGCACACCTTAACTGTATTGGGGACGTAGTTCACGGGCAGCCTGTCGAGGTCTCCCTCTCCGGCATTACACCGGGCAAGCCACGTGTTGCAGTCTTGGACGAATTGGACGATGGCCTTGGGAACCGTGAGCTGACTCCCCCCTCGCCCAGTTTTACCGTTTTTCACCGCCTCGATGCATCGCTCGATGGCCTCCTGGCAAGCCCAAGTCTCACCGTATTTCTTCTCAAAAGCATCCCAATTCTCCACCCCAGATTGCGACACGATCCAGGCCTGAACGTTGCGTTGGCCCTTGAACTTCTTCAGCATTTCAATCGCCTCTTGGATGGTGATCTCAGAGGTTAGGATTTTCTTCAGAACGCCATTCAAGTAATCAACTCCCACGTTCGAGTGAAACCCGAGCATCTGCTGGAACAGGGGCATGCCCAACTCCTTCTTCTCGCTCTCCTTCACGATTGCCTGCTGCTGCAAAGGCTGTGCCGGCTGACCGACACTGAACGTGTTACCGGCGCTTCGGGGAAGACGCCTAGACATGGCCTTGGTACCCGACTTCTTCTTCTTAAGGTCGACACCTACATCCTTCAACGCCTCCTCCGCTCCAGACGTCTCGGTAGTCATGTCAACGATCTCACTGTCCGGAGCCCAGATCTTGCGTTTCTTACCCGAGGACCCCTTGGTGGGGGTCCTAGTCTGCCCCTTCAGAATACACTCGCCGTACGCATGCATGATTTTAACAATCAGGTCCCAAGTATCCTGACGCATTGTAGCGACCGACCAATGCGTTGCGTAGTCGTTGGCGTAGGAGATGTGATTCGTTTGCAACACCTCCGCCTTAATCTGCATCTGCTGAGCCGATGTCAAATAGCTTCAGACCGGGAACCATTTGCCACTTTTAACATCTCCCCCGAAAAGCTGCCAGTCATTCACATTGGCCCAGTCCCCCTTCGACAGCCTCTCGTAGACATGCTTCCTTGCCGTTGCTGTCTTTGGAAGCTTGAAAGTCTTGGGGTCGTGCTTTTCCAACTCCTTCACCAGGCCGTCCTCCGTCCAGTCTTGGACCTGAACGTCCTGAACGTCCCATTCCGTGATGCCACAATGCCAATAGAGTTTGTGGAGCGGGACCTTCGATGCCTGCATGGTTTGCCGAGAAATTACGGTCAGTCACATTCGTTTGCTTTAAGTAAGTAAGAGCTTTAAGTGACAAAGATGGATAAGTTACATTATTTTCTCAGAAATCACCTGCATGCCAACTCGCATGGATTTTATGATTTGCTGGTGCGACTTGCCCTTCACGTTCTGGTCGACGGTGTTCTGCTCGTCAGCCAAGAATCGGACCATGTCAGACTGTAGATTAAAATACAATTTGCACTCGATCTGCTGAAAAGCTTCATTCTCTGGGTTTTCAGCGTGAAGCTCCCGCCGAGCGGTGAGGCTATGTTGGTGCCCGAAGCACACAAAACGATACTTGCCGTCGTGCACCTTATTGCGACTTGCAAATTACCTTTACACATTATGGCAATTTTTGCGGGTGCTGCTTAAATTCGGGTTTAAGAATGGTCGAAATTCTACTTCTGGCTGCTGGCCCTTGTGGCTGCGGAACAGCTTACTGTCCTCGATTGCATGTTGTAGTCGTAAAAGCTGATTGATCGTACTTCTGTGTTTCCTGGAGCCCATTTGCTCTTGGCTGTGGATACTGTTCACTTCACAGAACGTGGATAGGCCTTCCGTGACCATCGACGTGTAGAGCTTGAGTATCGTGCGAAGAAGCCCTATGGGCCTGTAATTAGAAAACACAGAAGTGTCTCCCTTCTTGTGCAGGTATATAAAAGTGCCGAGCTTCCACGTGTCTGGGGTTACTCCCGCTTTCCACATCGCCCTCATGAGTGAAAAGAGTACTTCGTGGAACTCCTCCGGCATGGCTTTGAGGATTTCGTTTGGCACTGCGTCTGGGCCGGCCGCCTTCCCGTTGGGGAGTCGTTTGACGATTTGTCTGTAGAGTTCAATAGTGAATCTGCTCCCCAATTCCGTCGTCCTTGGTCTCTGTCCCGGTTTCATTCTGTCCGGAGCTCCTTCCGCTAGCCATGGCATCTCACTGTCCAGTCGGTCCGTTCTGGGGTGTTCGAAACAGTACGGGTCCGAGTGGGCCATGTGCCCCGAGAAGGCCTCCGCAGTGGCCACCGCTCCCACTGCCATCCTATGATTTCTGTCCCATATCCCCAGGGTTCTTCCTTTCGGGAGTGCGGTGCGATCGCGAAAGACGATCCTGTGGGCGGATTTCCTCATTCGGTGGTAGTTGCTGCGGAACTTTTGGACAAATGTCTCCCAGGTTTCAGCCTTGTGGCTTTTGATAATAGATTTGGCTTCTTGTCTGAACTTGCGCATCTCAGATTCCGCCCACCAGTGGGGGTCTTCCGGTTCTACGCATGTGTCGATTAGGCCCGCCGGTGCCGCGTCTTGTTGTTCCGCCATGGCCTCCTCCAGAAGTGCCGCACTGGGGGCCTCTCCCGTCGCTTTTTCTATCGCCAGCATCTCCTGTAGGACTGCTGCCGCTTTCAGTGCTTTGTCTCGCTTCCTAAATTTAGCTTTCGGTAGCCGGACCCCTGTGTTGGGGTCTCTGGTGACTTTGGGCCTGCACTTGACAGTTTCTAGGGGGACTTCCACGGCCTGCATGGCTTGCTGAAGGACCGCGTCAACCGCCTTCCCGGCCTCGTCAATACTTACCCTGGCATCCGGGCTCCCCCTTTCTGCCGCGTCGACCGCGTTTTCGATCACAATTTTGAATTCCTTCTCCCTAAGACTCGGCTGGAGCGCCGAATCAATTGCCGCCGTCATCGTGCGTTGCAAAGCTTTGGAAATTGGGAATTGGTACTTCGTGACCGGGTCTGGTTTCGCCTGATCCTCGACCACCGGTGTGGTCGTGTTCAGCCTCCAAAGCGGCACCGCCGCTACTGCCGCCTGGTGGTCGCTGCAGTGTCTGTGTGTCCTATTGTCGATCGGGTGCCGCTCGTCAGCGATCTGCTGAAGCTCCGCCGACGCCAGCCACCCGTCGATTTTGTGGTCCCCAAACGTGGGCCCTTGCGGGCAGCTGATCTCTGCAAGGCCTGCCCGAGCGGACGTTGCTCTCCAAGCATGCTGTTTTGTCCCGTCTTGCTCCCGGGGGGTCTCCGCGACATTGAAGTCTCCCCGCACGATCACGTGCTCCCCCTTCCTGGACGCTACTGCCGCCTCCCGGGCTATGTATTCGCGGATACACGTCCTGACCACTTCCTCTTCGGGGTGGGGGAGGGGGGGGGTATAGACACCAAGTACGTGCACCTTCTTGTCGCTCGGCAGTGTGATAACCACGTGCTGTAGGTACCCTTTTGCGCATCTGGGGACCTCGCGATTAGTGCGCACGGCTGCCCTACCATAAGGGCGTCTAAGGGCGAGGACCACCACCCCCCCCTCTGTACGAGGTGCCATCCGCCCCCCTTCTCTGGATACCATGGCACGGTGCTGAGTGCCAGGCGCTGTATCCTAGCCCTTGGAGTTTCTTCGGGCCCATGGGGCCCGCCGCTTTCGTCTCAGTGAGAACTAGCACGTCTGGTTGGTGCCCCTCGCAACTCCTGGCGAGATCAAAGTAGGCATGGTCGCTTCCCCTGATATTCCAGGTCATCAGGGACAACCTGCCTTCCTCCCCAGCGTCCGGTGGGGGTGCCTGGTTCTCTTTGTCCCTGGGGTTTGGGTTTTCCCCAGACCCTCGTTTGTTATTGCCCCAGCTGCCAGGTATAGTCCTTGTGCCCGCCTGCTGTTGTCTCTTTGGCTGGACTGGTGCTTCTTCATCTCCCGGCGCTTGTTGCAGTGGCCTGAGCACTGCCCTTCTGCCGGGCACCCTGCCGCTCCCACGCTGGGTGCCGGCCTGGCCTTCAGTGTGTTCCTCCTGCTGGGGGGCAATTTGCATGGTAATTCTGTGCTGTTTTGCCACCCTGGTGTTGGCTATTCTCCCAGTGCCCCCAGCGGCTCGGTGTGCCGCCCTTGGCCAGGTTGACTTCTCCGGGGCTCTCGTCCAGTCACACCACGCCGCCACCATTACCGCTACCCAGACCCCGCACTGAAAGTCGTCGTGCTGGGTGCGGAGTTTGGTGCACGTGACTTCCGTAGGGTTTCCCTGTCTCGTCCTTCTGTCCGCCCATGCTCTGGTGGCGGCCAGCAGCTTCCCGTGCCCCGTCGCCCCTTCCTTCGGGTTGGGTCCATAGGAATCGAGCAGGTGCAAGTGGGTCCGTCCCCCCTCCCCCGCCTGTTGGTCGAAGAAGAGGGCCCTCCAGTGTGACCCGTCACACAGTGGCTGATAGGCAAACCTGCCGTTTGCAAGCAGGCCGTCAATCCCGTCTTTAGCCAGCAGTCTGGCGAGGAATTTCTGCTGGTTCATCTCCTCTGGCGGAGCCGGGTCTATTGTGCGAAGGTACCGGCTCAGCTGCACATCCGACACTCGTCCCTCTACCGTGTAGAGGCCCCCTTCTCCCCGGGGGTTCACGGCCTGTGTCGGATTCCCTGAGGGAGGCCGCCCCTCATCCCCCCCACCGCTGAGAGGGGGAGGGGTGGAGGGTTGTTCTGTGTCGTCCCTTTTTCTGAGGGCGGCTTTGCTCTTGTCCCTTTCTTTGAGCTCCTTCCTGACCTTCCGCAGTTTGCCGACCGGAACGAAAACACAATTGTTGTTCCTTCCCGCAAAGTTCCTGCGGAGGGAAATCCTCCCGTCGGTGTAGTTGACATAGAAAAGACTACCCCCTTCTATCGCTTCATTCCAATACCACCTTCCCCTCTTGTGCATCTAGGGTGTGTTTTCCCTTTGGTTTCTCCAAACCCAGACTCCGAACGCTTCTGGGTCGTAGTATGAGCCCTCTTTTCCTCTTGAGGTAGAGTCGTCTCGCGGCAATTGTGCCATACTTTTTAAAATCTCGCGGTTGGCAATATGCATAATTCCGACAGTCACGAGGCACGCAGCAGTGAGCAGTATGGATTCGCGGTTTGTCATGGGCTCTAGGTGCCCAGGGAGCATGAGGTGCAGTGATAAGTAATTTATCGTTTGACCGGATTTTATGCACCCACAGCTCGCTGGGTGGTCACCCTTTGTTATCAGGTTAAGAGTGAGAGGGGTCGCAGGTGCTTTTAGGAGCAAGCAATTAAGTTTACTGCCCTGCAGATATTGTTCGTTTGTCCTATTGCTAGCTTGGCGCTTTGGCCTGCTTCTGCTGGAAGGTGTCAGCTTGTACCCCTTCCAAGCTGTGCCCCTGCCAAGTTCAGGTGCCTGTTGGCCCCCAGCGGTGTTGGCTACCTCTGCCCGGTGTCGGCCCTCAGCCCACCGTCTCTCCTCATCCCCTGTGTGCCTGCAGGGAGGTTGCAGCATGCCAGTCAGGGTGCGGTCCTGGCAAAGTGGCCAAGTTCTCAGAACGGGCAGGGGACAACTGACCTGAGCCCGAAGCTCGTCAAGGCGCTTCAATGCCGCCCTGCCGTCTGGGTTGTCGAACTCCTGTGGTATGGTGGGGCCCGTCTCGGCCCTTCCGTACTGCCGAGGGTCTTTGCCCAGGGCCTCAGCCAGGGGCCTCGGCTGAGCAGGGGGCTGGGAGGTTGCTGGTTGCTGCTGATGCTGCGCGCCCCACTGTGAGTACAGCCCCTGTGCCGGGTGCTGATAGTGCGCCTGCGGTGGCCCCAGTGGTATTCGGTGAGGCAGTTGCAGCGAGGATGCCGGTGGGGGCTGCAGCTGTTGGGGCTGCTGCTGGTGAGTCAGGTAGTTCTGCCCTCCCTGTGGCATCAGCTGCACTCCGTGCTGCAGCAGGCCTGTCACCTGCCCAGACAGCTGGGTGATCGCGGACATTTGTCTGTCGGAGGCTTGCACCTGCTGGCTAACCACCTCAGTGAGGGCCTTCACTGAGGCGGCGAGTGACGACAATTCACTGCCTGCCTGAGGAGCCTGTACGGCTTGCGTCTCTGGTGGCTGCTGTCGCCCGTAGCCTTGGTCCCGTCCAAAGAGCTGGGTCGGCTGCACCTGTCCATAGTAGGTGCCCTTGCCCCCCTTGCCCTGTCCTTTGCCTGCATATCTGGCCCGCTGCCTCGGAGGTTGCTGCGGGCTGCATTGAGTCATCCACCTGGACCTGGGGCTGCAGGCGATGTGGAACTTCATGCTTCCGATGTCGAAGAACATGCGGTTGGTGGTGCGATGGGAGACAACCTCATATGTAGCAGCCTCCACCGTCATTCAATACCTGCAGGCCTCCCTGCTGTCCCGGTCCGGTAGTGGTTGGGCGAGGGTGATGAACTCCCCCACTCCCCTTTCCGATGGGGGAGAGGGAACAGGAAAAACCTCCATGCCGGTCTGCGACCGTAGTTCTCTCTTTGCTGCCGAGAGGACCTGCTCCGCCCTTTCTGCAGAGTGCCAGTGTCTGCCTTCCGGCGGCCTGGCAACCAGCTCCAGTTCCCACTCTTGGAACTTCGTGATGTCAGCAGTGGAAGAGTACCTGTGCACTGTAACTGGGTGCCCATAGAAGAACTCGTATGGGAGCCCCAACCGCAGCGCCCTATCTGCCTCGTCCGCCCTTGAGAAGACGACGATGGCGACGTCTAGCGCGGTCGCCCTGGCTTCCTCCCAGTGTGGCCTGCCCTTGCCAATGTAAACGATGTTACGGGCTCCCCCTTCAAGCACCACTCCCGCCGAGATGCTGTTGGCAGTTTCCGCCACTCCCTGGCCAACCAGCCCGATGGACTGCAGGATGACCGTGCGGTCAGCCGGGAGCGAGTCCCTGTCTTGCTTCATTGGGCACCTGTGCACGTCCCTCGCAACGCTGGCTTTGGGGGTGCCCACAGCCCCGTGCTTCAAGCGGTCTGCGTAGCCCCACGGAGGTGGCGCCAGAGGCACCGCCGGGGCACACCTTTCGTCCACTAGGGCAATGGCCGCGTGGAGCGGATCTGTAAAGGTCGCTCTCAGGGTGCCCTGCCACGGGGACGTGACGATGACGTCCCCCTTGGCAGGGCAGCGGCCCGTGTTCCAAAGTCGCTCCTGGAGTTCCGCTAGGAGCAGCTGCTGGAACCTTCGAGTGCCCCCGTCGCCTATGTGCACCAGGCAGTTGTAGTCAACGGCCGGGGGCACTGTCATGTTCCACAGGGAGTCGTATTGCCCCCCTGGCGCGCCTCCCGTGCCGAATATTGTGTGCAGCGGCTCCCCCGCCGGGTGCTCGAAGAGGTCTTGCGCTGTCAGGGCCCCCGCGGCGGCGGTTTGTCCCGGGTGCACCTGCCCCTGTAGCTTCTCCCCTGCTTCTGCAAGATGAGCCCAAAGTATCCCTGCTTTGAGCAACACAGGGGCCTGTGAAATGTATTCGACCACCTCCGCTGTCAGCGGAAACAGCCCCGTGGGCATAGGCGTCGCCGGGAGAAGCTCCTGTGGTGGTGCGGCGTCTTGTCCCACAGCCTGCCGCGGGTCCCGCGCCGCGAGTCCCCCTTCAACTTCCATCTCCTGTGGGTTGTGGTGGTAGTGTGCTTCCCCACCCCCGTCCTCAGGTGTCTGGGCCTCTGTTTCCCACCTCGATGTCCCCTTCCAGGGGAGAGGCTCGTATCCCCTAGGGAAAGTGCGGAACCTCGACAAGGATGCCTCGTCAGTCAGAGTCCTTCTCGTGAGGAGCTCCCTGTCCGGGACTCTCGGGACCACCTCCTTTTCAGTGAACAGTTCGTCAAAAATGACCTGTCGTCCTGAAATGCACGGCACCCTAACTGCGATGTTACTCCGGGGGGGGGGTGTATTCTGCTGTCGCGTAGGTTCACCTGTCTCTCCCCCGTTCTCGGTGCCTTGGGCCCTGGCTCGTCAGCCTCTTGTTCGTTGATTGCTGGGATTTCTTCTACCGCAGACGCCATTGTGTGAGTGCTGGGAGTTTGGCCCGCCGAAGGGAAAGGATGTTTTCGAATTTGAAACGTCCAGCTTGCAGGACCCGCAGCATGTGCGCCGTGTGTAGAGGAGTGTCTCCTCCCGTCGTGTCGGTTCGCGTGGCAACCGTCACCTCCGCTGTCACTCCCCTGATCGCGAAGGGAGTATCTTGAGCCCGGAGTTCTGATCGGAAGGTCAGGTTCTGCATCGCAGACAACGTGGGTGGAATCCACGGCACCTCCTCGCTCTGTATGCGTGGTTCGCCGCGGCAATTTGCCGAATCCTCGGCGGGGGCGTCGGGAACCCGAAATCCGCCCTTCCGTACTATCTGGGTCCCTGGGCTTGCGGGCCCCCTCCCCCTGTTTTGTGGGGTGAAGTCCCTGCCCGGCGGGGGCAGGTCCCGCCCCCCCGTGCTGTGTGCCGGCGGGGGCGCCCGGGCTTTATCTTCCCCGGTCGTTGCCTCCTGATTGTGGCCGCCATCGGCGGTATGGTCGATTTCGCAGGTTTCACAGACTCGAGTGGTACCGGCCTGTCCTGCGTTGCGCATTACCCCCGCGTACCATTTGCCCGCGCCAGTTAAATCGTTGAGTTGGGCGGCATGCTCGCGCAAGGAGCGTCGTTTGTAGTTTGGCGGTCCACCCCTCAGGTGCCTTGTCAGAGAGAACGTTTTCATAAGACCCTGAATTTCCCTTCCGGGCTCCTGGAGGAATTCTTTAAAAGTCGGAGGTCGCGGTTTCGGTTCGGGGGCTCCTCCTCCGTCTCCCCGCGGGCCGTAGAACCCTATTGTGACTTTTTGTTGCTGAACATGTGTCACAGCGACCCCCAGTGGTACCCCAGCGCCCCTTTTGCGCAGGGAAGAGTTAGGGTTCGCCCAGATTCTTGACAGTTTTTTATGCTCCTGGACTGTACCTGTAACCAGCGTGTCCGCTGGAGTGGCTTGAATTGTTCGAGACCCTGTATCCCTGGTGGTATCGTATTTTCCTCTCGGCCCCCGCGGTTGGGCAACTCCAGACCGTGCTCTGGCAGGTGAATTACTCACGCGCCGGTCCTGCATGCCTGCCGTGCCCCCATTTTGGGTGCCACACCCGTGTAGACAGCTTGGCGTCCACTCGGGTAGAGCGCAAATCCAGCATCCCGTCGAGTTGGGTTGTTGAACAAGGTCTCTTGATCCAACGCATGTCTCCCGGGGGGATTCATTATCCACCGAACACTGCCATTTTGGTCTGGGGCCTCCCCCTCCGACTTCTTGCGGGCTGAGGAAACCGTTTGGTGCCGGGTATACCCGGAGCGGTCCGGGGGTTTCTCCACGGTCGTTCCTCCTCTTTGTGTCACCTCTTAGTGGGCTCTGCAGGCCAACTTCCCCCATGAGCCAGTAGTCGGTGACCCCTCCGGGCATTGCACTGTCGGGGGACCTCCGATTATTTGGGGAGTTTGCACTCGCCCGAGCCGTGTGTGCAGGCAGCTCCCCCCCTCTTGCGATACCCAAAACAGCATTCATTTCTTGAATGTCGCTGCCGCTGAGAAGCGCTGGTTCTGCGTGTGCCTTGCCAGCCTTGGCATCCCTATTTGCATTAGTGGCAAATCTCGTGCCCATCTGCACGCCTTTGCTAGTCCGCACCTGGGCATTACGTAGGGTATCGGCGTGCGTCCCCTGCGTTATTATTCGACCGGCGCCTCTTCGAACGCTCGCAATACGGTATCCGATCAGGGATTGATTAGGCAGCGGGAGTGGCCCGGTTCTGCCAGCTCTGTTATTTTGAGTAATTATCCCCTTTTCGGAGTTATTTTCAGGCCCGCACGTGTCGTTGATCGAATTGCCGATATCGGGGCCCGTGCGTTCGGGGGGAAGGTGTTTGCCTTCAGTGATGTTATCACTGTGGTAGCAACGGTTATTGTGGGCGCGAAAGTCCGTGTGCTGCCTTCCCCAAGTAGGGGATTTGACACAGCACACCCTTCCAGCGGCCTCCCCCCATGTCCTGGGGGAGGTAGCCCTGCCGGCTGCCTCCCCTGCCCCTTTCAGGGCGGGGTAGGGTGTGTCGGTACCTTGCCTAGTCCTGGTGCTGGCAGCTGGTGCTTGGGGGGTGGTGACGCCCCCCTTTTTACCCTGCGGACCGGGTCCTTCGCCGTTTCTCCGCAGGGGGCCGGCAGCCGCCCCCCGTGACCCGGGGATGCAGGCTCCTGCCCCCCTTCCGCGGGCCCTTAACGGGGTCGGTCTTACTCCCAGTCCGCCGGTGTGTCGAGAAATGAAATGTGCAAAGCAAAGGGTGAGGGGCACCCTAGGTGACGGTGCCCCCTGTCCCAGCAAACGGTCGCGATGTACTCCGCGGCCCTCTGGCCCTCGAGATGCTACTGTGGTCACTACTGCCTCTGCCAGCGGACCGGGTCCTTTGCCGTTTCTCCGCAGGGAGCTGGCAGATGCTCCCCGTAACCCGGGGATGCACTTTCCAGCCTAACTTCCGCGGGCCCTCAGAGGGGTCGGTCTTACTCCCGGGCCGCCGGCGCGTTGAGGGATGGAAGATGCACAAGAAAGGTTAAAGGGCACCCGGAGTGTCAGCGCCCCCCGTCCCTGCAAAAGGTCGCGATGTGCACCGCGGCCCGCGGACTTTTGAAATGCTTGTGTGGTCTCTACTGCCTCGGCCTGCAGACCGGGTCCTTTGCCGTTTCTCCGCAGGGAGCTGGCAGGTGCCCCCCGAAACCCGGGGATGCACTCTCCAGCCCCCCTTCCGCGGGCCCTCAATGGGGTCGGTCTTACTCCCGGTCTGCAGTCGGATCTACTTGATGAGTGCGTGATGCAGTTCCTACCGCTTTTGGGGTCCGCGGTGCTCTTCCCTGTCCTGGCTGGGTCCGCCCCGCCCTCAACGGCTCCCTCCCAAGGATGGTCACTCCCCCCAGGCGTCGGTCCATATATAGCGTCCCGTTGAGCGGGCGGTGGGAAGATGCAGAACAGTGCGGGGCGGGGGGCCGAAAACTGGACCGGGGGCGAGTTCAGCTGCAACTCTGGGCCAGCGCTCGGTTGCCCGCGGACCAGCAGGAGACGCACATAGGTACAGTGCAAGGATATTATTTTGATACGAGAAAAGGAACGTGCCTAAGCAAGCAGGATGTACTGTTAACGTTGTACCACGGTGATGGAGTGGACCAGCACCCCCCTCAGGAGGGGGATGCCGTCCGCTCCCTCGTCTGTACCTATACAACAGAGGTCCGCGAAGTACTGCGCATGCTGGTAGCAAACCGTCCTGGTGTGCCTCACCGGCGGCACGTCCTCTGGGAGTCCGTCGTCCAGGATGATGGCCGGTGGCGCCGCTGCGGACCATCCCTGTACCTGGGAGTATCTGACAGCCCATCGTGCCCGTACTCTCCTCCTCGGGATGTTCTGGGGCACGTGGACGCGCAAGAGGCAGCACCAGCAGAGGTCGTCGTGCGGTGTGCAGTCTTCGTCTGACGAGTAGTCCGAGGTATCTCCGGCTTGCCCCAAGTGGTCCCCCGGGAAGAGCCTCCCGGGGTTCGCTCTCCAAAACGACGTCATTCCTGTGCAGGCCCACACCGGTGCATATGCCCCCCCGATGTCCGCTGGTATGCGGGGCATAGCGTCCTGCCCAATGGCCGGTGTTCACTGAGGTTCCCTGACCTCTATTGTAGAGACTATCGCACCCAGAAGCCAAGAGATGCGGTCCGCTGCGGTCTCGTCTCCTGCACAGAGGAGCGTTGCGAAAAGCCTCGCGTGTTGGCCGCACACCGGTCGGACACGCCAGATGAGATGGGCAGGGGGCACTCCTGTGCGTCTCCTGGTGCGAGTGGCGACCGGGCCCTCCGGGTGCTGAAGGTAGCACGCCACGAGGGTCGCTGTTCTTCTGATTCTGGGTCTGCGGTGGTGCAAGCAGCACCAGCAGTACCCAACCTCTGTGGTCTCCGGAGCAGAGTCCGAGGATGAAGTCCGGGGCGGGCTCCCCGCGGTCGAAGAGCTGCTGTGAGGTGCTTTTGCGAGGTTGTAGGCTTCCTCTTGTGGCACGGAGGACATGAGAGGGAGAGGGAGTGTACGGGCGGAGAGAGAGTTGTCCTGCGGAAGGAGAAGAGGGTTTGTAGTTAGTTTCCCTTCTGATAGAACTAAGACAGGAAGGCGTCGGGTGGGAGGGTCGGGTCGCGCGCTGTGTCGGCCCCCGCTGGGCTCTTTCGGCTCCTCCGATACTTTCCCTGCATGATTTTTCAAAAAATATGTCCACCCTCGCACACAATACTACATAATTTACAAATAAAATTATTATTGTCAGTAAAAACCGATTCTTTTGCCCGTTGGGGTGCATCCTCGGCCGTCATCTCCGCCTGTCGAACAGCTCTTCCAAGGAAACACGTGAGCGTGAAGCCCCACGAGCAAGGTCCTGCAATTGATCCGCGGTCAAGGTGAAAAGCTGTTGAGGTTGGGCGAGCTGCTGTGGTTGGGCGAGCAACTGCGGTTGCGCGAGCAGCTGGGGTTGCGCGAGGAGTTGCGGTGGTTGCGCGAATAGCTGGGGATGCGCGAGGAGCTGCGGTTGCGCGAGCAATTGTGGTTGCAGCTGGTAAGATTGCTGAAGCTGCGAGAGCTGCTGGAGCTGCTGAAGTTGTTGCAGCTGTTGAAGCTGCTGGAGTTCTTGCAGCTGTTGAAGCTGCTCAGGCTGCTGCACTTGTTGAAGTTGCTGGGGCTGCAGCACCTGCTGAAGCTGCTGGGGCTGCAGCACCTGTTGAAGCTGCTGGAGCTGCTGCACCTGTTGAAGCTGCTGGGGCAGCTGCACCTGTTGAAGCTGAGACTGGGGCTGCGGGAGTTGCTGCAGCTGCAGGGGCCGCTGCGGCTGTTGAAGCTGCAGGGGCGGCTGCACCTGCTGAAGTTGCTGGGGCTGCAGCACCTGCTGAAGCTGCTGGGGCTGCACCACCTGTTGAAGCTGCTCGGGCTGCACCACCTGTTGAAGCTGCTGGAGCTGCAACACCTGATGAACCTGAGACTGGGACTGTGGGAGTTGCTGCAGCTGCTGGGCCAGGTGGAGTTCCTCCTGCTGCTGGGCCTGCGGGACGTCCTGAGGAACTGGTTCCGGACCTGAGATCATAGATTGCAGCGGGGGCACCATCTGCACCCCTTCGGAGACACGGACTCCACCCTCCGTCCCTTGCTCCGCCGTGGGCGTCGCCGACACCGCAGGTTGCCGCCGTGGCAAGCGGAGGTGGCATCACAGCCAGAAAGTGGTCGAAAGCACCGGGCCACACGTCCGCGGCGCAAAACCCACACACCGGCAGGTACACCTTTTTCAGGAACGCTACCACACTTTTCTTAGCGCTTGCCTGACACGCCCACATACGCACCGGGCTCTCCTCGTGCCCGCACCCACAGCGAGCGCAGCTCTCTGCGACGGACGCCAAGGCCGTCGTGAGACTGTGAATCACCTGGGCCCCGAGGACCCTGTCCTCGTCCGAGACTCTTGCCTTCAGGCATTGCCTGATCTGGCTGGTAGGGTGCAAGCACCCGGCGACCTGACCAAGGGAGCGATACCTACGAGCGGCGTCGTAAAACAGGCGCTGGGCTTCGATCCCCGGGTTGGCATACCCGACCACGTGTTTCCGGAGGGCGTCGCAGACTTGTATAGGAAGGGAAACAAAGTCCCATGAGTGCGGCGGAAGCGATGTCACGCCCGCGCGTGACTCCTCCGGAGGGCTTTGAACGCCCCGGTTCTCGACGTCACAGGTGACGACGGAAGTCGGCTCTACCAGCTCATGTCCCTCTCGGGAGATGGGCGTCTCCTGAACTGGACTCGACGCTGCCGCTGAGGGCCCCCGAGCGTCTGACTCCACGGGCCCTGGGGGCGAAGCCTGAACCAGGGCGAGCCTTTGGACTTGTGACTCTAGCAGGCTCCGCCAAAGGCTTTTGAAATACATCCTTTGAAGCTTGGTTTGATAACGATGATTGGGAAGCTCACGACTATCTGCCAACCGACGATTCGGACGACGAGACGACTCTGCCGGTAGAGGTAGCCTGTCTTGCACGCTTTGGGTTGGGCGAGAGGGGAATCGCTCAAACGAGGTATGATGTGGTGGACAGGATGACAGTAGTTCGGAGGATGGAGATACATCTGATGGTGCCGATGATGAAGACATCACGTTCACTATCCAGGACTTTGGCAACATAGATGCTAGGGGATTGCTCGTGGTGAAGGCAAGCCACAGTGACGAGTTCACCTTTCAGTTCAAAATCGCCAACAGATTGATGAGCCCTTTTCTGTCATTGATGGAGTGCGCGGAGGTCTTCGCTGAGGAAGGGAATATATCAGTAGTGTATTACAGGGCTATGAGTAGCGCATTTGTAGGCAACAGTAAGAAAAGGCAAGTGAGCCTGCAGAGTGTGTGCAAGGCACATGCTTTTTCAGATGGCAAGAGAAAGATTTCGGAGGTTGTTCCATTTGATGGTGACTCAATCTTCTGGGCGTGGGAAGAGGACGAAGACGACCCAGTGGGTTGCATTCCGAGAGAACAGGCTCATGAATTGCATGCGCACCTAGCACTTAGCATGAAGCAGGACCGTGCGCGCAAGCATGCGGAAGACATGGAGGAGCCTAAGGACTCAGAATAGGCAATCATAAAAAAAGCGTTCGCCCTATGAGGCGAACCTGAAAATGTTTTTCTGAAAAATAATATTATGATATAATATTTTCTGAAGGTTTTTCGAAGTTGGAGGAAGATAAAAGCGAAGGTAAAAGCGCGCTGTTTTTTGCAGCGTGATTTGCGCCTTCCTGTACTGTTAAATATGCTTAAACCCTGTCTTACTTATGCCCTTTCCGCAAACTGCTGCTATGATTCTCTTTCGCTAACCCGTGTCTGAGCCCAACGAGTTAATCTCTGCGGGGAAGGCACGTAAAAATAAGCCTGGTGAAGTGAGCAAAGAGCTCTGCTCTGCGCTCGCGAGGTACCAAACAAACAAAAAAAGAAAAGAAAAAGAGACACCCTTGGACGGGGTGTGGGGCTTTGTGAGTCCCCTTGACTCTTACTTCTTTTTTCCTTAGTCTGGTTCTTTGTCTACTTTTTTCCTATATAATCTGTTAAGGCTTACTGCATATCCAGTAGCTAGGTCATGTACTTTCCTGAGTAGGTGTAGTGCTTCCTGTTTGTCAAATCCTAAATGCTTGGTCAGTATTTTTTCCGTGTGCTCATATATCGTTCCCGTGTTGCCAAATACCATCACATGTAGCGTCACTTTGTACCCATATAGTTCCAGTAGCTTCACCAGCGGTGTGTATTTTGTGTACTTTGTCTTCAGTGCTTCCTCCCAGCTCATTTCGTCTGTGTAGTACGTTACCTCTATCAGGTGTATGTGACCCGCTTCCGCCATTGCCTTTTGGTGTGTGTACCCAGGCTGCTCGTTCCCTTTCTCAGTTCCTTCAAGCATTACTATGTCTACATAGTGCGGTATGGTGTCCTTTCCGTGCTCTGGTGCCGGTGTGTTTCGTCCGTCCAGTCTGCATTGCCCCCTTGTGAGCAGGAAGTCCTCTATTGGTCTCCCGTTGTTCATTCCCTTCCCTTTTTTTCCCGCATGTGTTCTTATTACACATCCTCCTTTCCTTCCTTTGCTAATTGCTTTTGCTATCATTTTGGTGGTCTCATCCGACCTGCTTATTATCATGTTCCTTATTTCCCTTTCCGTGCATCCTCCTAGCACATGGGCTGTGCGTATGAAGCCTCCCGCGTTCACTTGTCTGGGCATCCCGCAGCATTTGCATTTTTGCGCCCTTCCCCCTCCTTGCTGCTTCCTGTATGGTCCTGCCGGTAGCTTGTTTGCCCGGCATCTTAGCAGGACTGTCACATCATGCTCGTTTAGGTATTCTGTTCCTTTCTTCCAGTATTCATTAGAGAGCTTATGCATGGCCTTATCGCCTTTCAGGTGTTGCATGTACTTTTCTGGTTTTTCTCTTGTTGCTGTCAGTATTTTTTCTATCGAGGTCCTCCTCCATTCCTTCGCTTGGTGTGCTTCCTGTTGCGCTGCTTCCTGTTGCCGTGCCATTTCTTGGAGTGCTCTCCATTCTTCCTGTGCTTCATCCTGTTCTTGGGCCATTTCGCTGAGCTCGGCTGCAGTGTCCTCTTGTGTTGTCACGTCCTTGTTCTGTGCCTCCTGTAGCTTTGGTGCCTGCGTTGGCCCTCTTGCGACTTTTCCTTGAGCTCCTCTTTGCCCTTCAACTTCCCTTAGGGCTGGTTGGTCGGGTTCTGTCTGGTTTCGGGTTCTTCTTCGTTTTTGTCGTCTTCCTTGTCCTAATGTCTCCTCCTTCCGTATTGTTCTTGTCTCCCCTGCCTCTTCCTTACTCAGTTCTGCTTCTTGTGTGCTCTCTTGCCTGTAACCCCTCTTTTGTTTGGCTTGTCGAGCTGTTTGTACTTGTTGCTCCTGTCTTAGTGCCTCCTCCTCTTGTCGTTCCATCCTCTGGAGTTCTAGTTCCTCTTCCTCCTCTTGTTGCCATTCTGGTTCATCTGTCCAGGAGTCCGCCCAGGCTTCTACTATTTCTATTTCTGTAAGCTCCCGACTTTTCTGAGCATACTCTGCCTCCACCCTCTCAATGCGTTGTCTTTTGGTCTCCCATTCTTCGGGCCCGGTTTCTAGTTTTCTTTTTAGCCTTTGTATTATGTTTGTTTTTCCCGTCATTTTCGCTTCCCTTACCTTTTTTGTTACATGATTGAGTATTGCTTGGTGCCCTTCCAGTTGTCTGCCTGTGTCCTCACTTATTGCCAGTAGCGTTATTGTATCCGTGTTGTCGTGGTTAAGGCCGTATTCCCCTTCTTCACAGGCCTTTTTCGCCACCTCGTCCGCCATTTCGTTCCCATGTATTCCGACATGTGCCTTAACCTTGTATAGGGCCACCTTCGTTCCCTCCCTGTTTAACATTTGTATTTGCTTCATTATTTTCCACAGTATGTCCCTGTGTACATGCCTTTCCAGGGTGTGGGGCCTTCTCTTCATGTTTTGTATTTGGTAGAGCGAGGTTAGACTGTCCGTACATATGCTGACCTTTTCTTTTCCCGAGTTTGAGTCTAGTGTTAGTGCCATATATATGGCAGTGAGCTCCGCCCTGTTAACAGTTTGGCAGCGTCCCGTCCACCTTTGCATATGGCTCGTCTCCCGTCCCCCTCTTGGGTCCCAGACTCCTGCTGCCGTTACTTCCTCTACTTCCCCGTTTTCCTTTTTGACTTTTCTTTGGCTGCCATCTGTGTAGACCATATCATTTTTGTTATGCCTCCTATGAGGCTCTGGGTATCCCTTTTTGTGGTTATCCCACCGGCTTTCTGGTGGTGGTTCGGCTTTCTCTATTTCACCCCTTTCCCATTGCATCCATTGGTCCCCGTTTATGTCTTCTTCTGTTGTGTCTGGGCACGTAAACTGTAGTGCCCATCTTCTTAGTGCGTCCCTGTTTATTTCCTCTCTGCTCCACGTAGTGTTGGCTCTTAGTACGTCCATGGTTGTTGGCCTCGGTCCCCTGTCCCCTCCTCTGTGCTCCCCTTCCTTTTTCCTGTCTTCCATCCAGCGGTCAATTATTTCCTCTGTGTAGTTCTCCAGGTGGCAGCTTGGCATTGTTTGCACAACCGGTAGTTCATGGTTTGTCCATGGCGCTGGGTCTATGACGCAGTCCCTCTCCCATTCTGTAATTGACCTAGATTGCCTGTCCGCATCTCTAAGGGTCAGAGGCCTGCGCATGTAGCATGCTCTGCCTATCGTCCTAACTTTGCTTTGCGGGCATTTGAGAAGGGCCTTGCTGAATATGTCGTGGGTTTTAAGTGCGTCCGGGCAGTATTTTCTCCATCCTGCCGCATTCGCTACTATCAGTATTCTCATGTTCCAGTTACATTGTTTGGGTTTCTGTAGGTTTCCTTGCATCCAGTGGTCAGGTGGCAGGAAGGTGAACTGCCCTTCCTTTATCTCAAGCAGCTCATGTACCCTATATCCCATGTGCTTGTTTAGCAGTTTTCTGTACGGGCTTTTGGCATATGTGGGGTATATCCCTACCCCTAGGACGGGTTCTGCTGTTTTTGTGGAGTTAATTGCCTTTTTCAGTGCCTTGTAGAGGTCCCCTGCTGTATACTCCGGGTTGAATTGGTACGACCCCAGTTTTTCCCATTGCTCTTCCCATGCCGAGCCAACGGCCCCAAATACCGAGTCTCGTGGGTATTGTGAGTAGTATTTTTTAGTGTTTTTGTGTACATTGAGTGGCGAGGCAAACACCTCTGTATGGACTCCCATGGCCGTGTGCACCGCCTCCATCATTTCCGGGGGGAAGGTCCAGTGGTTTTGGAGGTTCCGTTTTCTGTGTTTAATTTCTGCTTTACTGGAGTATCTTATCAGTAATTGTGCAATTTCCTCCTCGAAGGTGTTGACCTGTATTTTGTGTTCTACACTTAGTTTCAGCCTTTTGGCCAGTTGTTTTTCTGTTGGCCTTTGTGCCGTGCTGTCCCCCACCGCCTCGGCGTATCTGTCGTACAATTCTCTAACTTTTGCTGTGCTTAGTGTGCCTATAAGGCCCCCATCCGGCTCGTAGCAGTAGGTGGTGTCACCTTCCGCGCGTAGTTGCCTGTCTTTTGTTCCTGGAATGTGCCTAATGTCTTGGTCCGAGTTCGTTTCCCTTGTGCATATTTCCAGGTGTGTTACATGTTTCCAGTATCTCTGTTCACCGTTTGGCTGCCCTGCCAGTATTTCTTCGACGGGTTCACGTTTGGTCTTTTTGTCTTTTTTGTCATTTTCCCATTCCTCCACAAGGTTCTGCCATCCGTAGTCTGAGGAGAGGTTGTGTTTGAGCAGGTGTGTTCTTACTGTTTCTTCTGTGCTCCACGTCGTTTGTTCCCTCCCTTCGCTGTTGGTCCACCGTATTTCGTACTGTGTTACTTTCGAGGTCACATCGGTGTAGTTTTGTAGGTACTGTCTACTCGCCAGTATCCTGGCGGGCGTGTATGTTCCCTCTTGTTCTAGCGTGTCCATTTGGTCCTCTTGTGTTGACCACTGGCCTCTGTCTCGTTGCTCTGTCTTCCTCTTTATTCTTCCCCGTGGGTTTCTCGCGGTCATCACATCATCTTCCTCCTTCTCCTGGTTAGTTTCTATGACCAGAGTTTCCTTCTCCTGTTCCGTCCATTCCACGTCTGCCTGTTCGAAGTGTTTTGTTTGGTTGGCTAGTGGGTACATAGACAGTAGTTGCAGTATGTCCTTCAGGCTATTTCCAGCCTCATGTAGCGCCTTTATTTGCGCCGGCCAGTCGCTTATGTTTTCCATGTTTTCCGTACTTTTGGTGTACCTCTCTAGTTCTCCTGTTTTCCGTTCCTGTACGTATTCTGGTTTCAACCTTCTGTTCCACACATGGTCCCAGTGGTCCCCTGGTTTCTTAATGTCGTTGGGCTGTGCCTCGCAAATGTATGGGTATAAGTGCATCATGCCTTGTGCTATCTTTGTTGCCGTCTTGTTGTCGTGTTTTCTTCCACCTGTTGCCTTTAGTGTTTTTATTGGTATAGCACTTTTCCCATCTGCTGTGGTTAGGTTTTTGAGGTCCGGGTAATTTCTGAATAGTGTGAGCATTTTGGTGAAATTTATTTGCTTAGTAGCTTGCTGAGTTTTCGTTTCCCGTATTACATTTACTGCCCCCGTTTTTTCCGAGCCTGTCGTCGCAGGCTGCAACTGTGGGTCTCTGTATTCTTTGTCCATTCGCCTGAGGTGCTTGGTTGCTCTGGTGGTGCCCTCCATTTCCGCGTTTGTGTATACCCTTTTTGCCTTTCCCAGCTGTCTCATTATAGGTAGTGTTTCTTTAGCCAGTTCCTGCATATGGCTCCCTACCCCTTTTACGTGTATCCCATATTCATTCAGAGCGTTCATTTTCCTTAGAGTGTTTGTTTGTGTTTGTAGTCCCATCTTTAGCTTGCTTCTTGCGCTGCTGTGTCCTCTTTCCTCGAAGTGTTTTTCCAGTAGCCCGGCTGTGGACCTGCTGACTTGCGACATTCTTTGTCTGGTTAGGAGGTTTCTCTCCCTTTTGCCATATCCCATTTGGACACCCTTGTCTTCCTCACTCTGAACGGCCCCTGCCAATCCCGTGTAGACCTCCTGTGCATATATTGCCTGTAGGGACTGGAGTCCCAGTCCATATTCCTCTTTTTCCTCCGTGTTTAGTTCATTAGGAGTGCCGTTCGCCGGAAGTCCGTATATTCTTTTCATCGCGGCCCCCAGCTGGTTTTCAGCCTGCTGTATTTCACCCTGTGTGTATATTCCGAGGTGGAGCCCGTATTTGAATTTTCCTAGTATGGCCGACTTCAGGGAGTACTCCTTTTGTCTTTGTGTGAGGGGGGTGGCCAGTAGTGCGTCTATTCTTCGCCTGAGCTCCTGCAGTGACTTTCTTTTTTCCTCTTTCCACGTCCCCAGCATATTGAGAAGGACCCCTAGGTATTTATAGGTGTCTCCGGCTTTGAGGACCTTCAATGTTCGGCTTCCGCATTTCACCCCTTGGTGTCTACCTTCTTTTACATTTTTGTTGCCATGTTCTACCCCTGCTATCTTTGTTTTATCCTCGTTTATTCTGAGTCCACTCCAGTCTCCGAATGTCGAGAGTTTCTCCAGTTGTTGCTCCATCCCTGTCATCAGTTTTGTTAGTATAATTAGGTCGTCCACAAACGCCCCCGAGGAGGTTCTCAGCTCCCCTCTGAGCCCCTTGTCGGTTGCATACTTGTGCTGGTACCCGTGGTCCCCTACCTCTAGCCATCGTAGGAGAGGTTCCAGGTATAGTATGAATAGTAATGGGCTCATGCTGTCCCCTTGCAGAATCCCCCTTCTTATTGGTACTTCTTCCGAGACTTGGTCCCCTACCTTTGCTCTCATTTGCATGGAGTCCTCCTCATTTTCGCCCAGTATATCCCTAACGGCTTCAGTGAGTTGTGGTGGCACCCCTAGGTGTTTTAGTGTCATAATAAGTCTTTTGTGGTCAACTGACCCATACGCATTTTCAAAATCCACGTAGGTTGCATGTAGGTTTCTTTTGGAGAGGTTGGCGTCTTCAATAGCATTAGTTACCCTGGTGAGTTGCTTCATTGTGTTGTGGTTTTCCCTTGAGCCCTCCTGTGCTTCCGAGAGCATGCCGTTTATTTCACAGAAGTCAGCCAGCATTTTTGTGAGTACTGTGGTATACAATTTGAACAGGCAATCCAGTAGAGCTATAGGTCTGTAGTTTTGCTGCTTCGTTACCTCGCCCTGTTTGTGGTGGAAGCAGAAGTAGCCTTTTTTCCATGGTAGGGGGGTGTGTCTGTGTTCCCACATTAGCCCCATGAGTTCACACAGTTGGTCATGGAATCTGTCCGGCATCTGTTTCAATATTTCATTTTGTATCCCCATGGGCCCAGCCGCTTTGTTGGTTTTCATTTTCTTCACCGCTTGCCGGTAGGCTTCTTTGTCCACCCTTAAGTTTACCTTTGTTTGGTCCGGCCTTGTGCATTGGTTTTCCTTCATGTAGTTCTTGTACCTCTCATCAAGCCAAGGTGGCGTACTTTTAAGTCCTTTCTCTGGTTCCCTCATTTTGTATGGCTCCGACCTCGCAATGTGTTCACCCATTGCCTGTGCTACTTTTTGGTGCCCTACTACTAGTTCCCCTTGTGTTGTTTCTATCGCTTGTATTGCTGCAGCCGGTGCTGCTCCATTTTCTATCTCTTTTTTGTAAATCAGTTTGTGGTAGTGTTTTATGTTGCCCCAGTATCTTTCTCTCATTTTCATTCTTGTTTTCTGTTTTCGGTTTGCCTCGTGCTCTTTAATGCACTTTCTTGCCTCTTTTGTTGCAAGCTTTTTCTGCTCCCGTTCCCATTGCTCCCATTCCCTCATTTCGCTCGTTCGGTTGTCATAACCTTCCGTCCGTACTTCCTCGGCTGCTTGTTCTCGTGTTTCTATGTCTTTCTTCCACAATGCTATATTCTCACGGCATCTGTTTCTTTCTTTCAGGTGGCCGTCCCTTTCCTTGCGTAGGGTTTTCGGGAGGTGTAGTCCATGTTGTTGTTCTGGTGCCGCCGCTTGTTTCGGTAGGTTGACATCCATCATTGCCCTGTCTCTTGCTTCCCCCATTATTTTTGCAACCACTTCTCCCGCGTAGTCTATTGCCCTTTTTCTGTGCCTTGTGCTGTTTGCTGTTTTTATTCCCGTTTATTGCCTCTTGCATTTCCTCTTGTAATTCCTTTGTATATGCGGCGTCCAGTGTTTGCCTGAGGGTGTTCCCCTCTGCTTCTGTTAGCGGGAGTTTCAGTCTGTCTGCTTTCGCATGTTTTGACTTTTGTGCCGTCGGCCTGTGTGTCCCCCAGGCCTTTAGGTCCAATTGTGTCGTGCAGACCATTTTGTGGTCGCTCGTGTGTAGCTCAGTGAGTTCGCCCTCCGTCGGTTGCGTGTAGTATTGCAGCTCTGCTTTGCTCGCCAGCATTCTGTCTATGTTCCTTCGTTTATGCCATGTTAGGGTTGTTTCTCTGGTACCTCCCACATCTTGCAGACCCGTGGCTTCCATGGTGCTGTTCCATTCTTTGTCCCTGCTGTTTTTCGGTGTTCCCGTGGAGGCATTCAGGTCCCCACAAACTAGTACTGTTTGCCCTGTCGCATTTTCGCTGGCCGAGGTCACCATTCGCACATACTCCCGTATGCCGCTCCTGGCTGCCTCTCTGTCGAGTTCCCCTTGTCTTGCCTCTTCTGCCACGTCCTTCCCTTCCACCGGGTAGTATACCCCTATCAGGTGTAAATATTTTCCCCCCGGGAAGTGTAGCAGTGTGTGTGTGAGTACTCCTTGTAGGTGTGGTACCAGCACCTCGGTGTAGTTATGTGGTTTGGCATGCTCCCCTGTGAGTATTATGGCCAGGCCTGCCGTGTAGTTGTTCTTATCTTCCTCTCCTTCCTCCTTCGGTATACTTGTGCATATGTTTGACTGTTTCTTGTTTCTGAAGTGCCTTTTTATTTCCTCGTTTGCAGTCTTGGTTTCCGTGACTATTGCTATATCTATCTCCCATTTATTCATTTGTTCCTCCAGTTCGTATAGTGAGTGCCGGGCACCCTGTAGGTTCCATGTTAGGAAATTTACAGTATGTGGTTGTGCTCCTCGCATTTCCTCAATGTTTAGGTTCTCCGTTTTTGGCATGTTCCCACCCCATTGCCTCAGTGCCTCCAGGGACCCTTTGGCCTCCTCATTGTCCCTTTTGTTCGTTTTTGTTGGTGTGCTAGGTGGTAGGTTTTTCTTGGTGCTTGCGGGGGGCCGTAGCTTTTTTCTTGTTGCCGTGCCTGCCTCCCTTTTTAGTCTTTCGTTTGCTTGTTCTGTGCTTTCTGGACAGAACTGTAGTGTGGCCTGAACCAGCTTGTCCGTGGGTTTTGCGTTCTTTCCCTCCTTTGCTTCACCTATGGCCCGTTGTTTTGTAGTAGGCGCCCTGCCCTCACCCTTCCTTTCATCGCCTCTTGTGTTTTCCTCGTCCAGTCCAGTTGTGTGTTCCGTTATCTGCGTCTCTTGAGTCTCCCCCTGTGCCTGTGCCGCGTTTCTGGTCCCGAGCTTGAAGTTCCCTGGTTTGCCATCAACATGCCAGTACTTCCAGCTACCTGCCACTCTTATCGCCTGCTCCCCTTGGCTGAACTTTTCCCATTCCGGTGGTGTACTATGTGTCTTTAGTCCACTATATCGCACCTTTTGCAGGTCATAAGCTTCTCGCAGTATGGTCCAAACATCTATAGCTGTTAGTAGTTCATCCTGTTTTTCTATCCCTCCTGTAGGTAGCCAGACGTGCGCCTGCATGTCCCGACGTGTTATTGTGAGCATTACCATCGCCCATTTTTCCCCATCTCTTATTGCTATTTGGGTTCGGCCGTCTACTGACAATTTTCCCATTGTTTCACCTATGAGGGCATCGGTTTCTTGTTGTAGCGCTTGAAGTGCTTCTTGAACGTTCATTATTGTTTGTATGCCCACCCCTTGTTGCCTCATTATGTCCTCCACCTGCTCCCTTGTGCGGTCACTCACCACTTCCCTCATGAAGGCATCCGCCGCGCACGTTCCTTGAGTTTGCGGCTGTTTTGCCCCAGTCCCTTTTGCTGGAGCCTCCAATGTCAGCTCGACTTCACCCGTGGCATGTTCTGCATGTGGCTTATTTTCCCTCATAATGGCCGACTTTATCTTCGGCCCGAATCTGCCCCTACATCTGCTCACTACTTCTGTCGTGTGTAGTGTAACGCATCGACTGGTTTGAAGTGTGTTTGTGTACACATACTGTATCCACGTTCCTTTCCTTTCTAACAGCCACTGTTGCCATAGTTCTGCAACATATATCACCCAGACGCCGCAGCTGTATGCATCATATTGGTGCTTATCATACATTGGCGTGGCTCTGGCTTCCTGGCACCCCATTGCCACCTTGTTGCTTGTCACCCATTTGCTTATTGCTGTTTGTAGTTCCTCCGCCATTCCCATGTGTTCTGGGGCAGTTTTCTTTCGTGTCTGCCTTTTCATGCCCATAGAATCATATACATAGGCCTGCAACGTGCAGTTACCCCTCGTGACGCAGACTCCTACCATCAGTAGTAGCCAGTGCCCGTTCCCTATTACCGGTATCTGGGTGCCCCCCTTTTGGCGACTTTTTCCTTTACCATTTCCAGAAATTTATTATCATTCTCCTTCAGCAATCTCAGTATTTCTTGTATGGTTGTTGACCCCGGAGGGTTTTCTTCCAGTGTTTCGAGCGCAAGGTCCACTTGGTACATATTTAACTTCCCATCCTTCGCGAATATCCCTTGCGTGGTGGAGTTCTTGGGGTACTGCCCTTCCATTTCCTCGTTCGAACGTGTCCCCCCCCCTATGTGTGAGGGCTGTAGTTCCGCTGCAGCATGCCCACCTATATCCTCCACCCTCACAGCTTTCCTGTCGGGTCCGGTGCCCAAGGCTTTCTCATATGCTACCTCCGGTTTCCCTTTCCTTATTTCAAGCTGTGGCATCACTTGTGGGCTTTTTGTCACTGGTTTCGCTTGTTCCATCCGTTCAGCCAGGGCGCCTAGTACATCTAGTGTCACCTGCATAGTCATTAGTTGGGCCCCCACCATTCTTGCCATGCTCCGGTCTTCTCTTGTCATTCGGCGCATTTCGCTATGCTTTTGTGCCCACCTACTGTGGTTCCTACCCCTCGTTTCTTGCCTTACTACCTGGTTGCTTCTAACTAGTTGTGGCCTGTCATATTTGGTACGCTGTACCCACCTGCATGTCTTCCCTTTCGTGTGCTCACTCCAGTATCTCCTTCCTCTTTTGTGTGCGTACGCATGTTCCTGCCGGTTCGCCCGTAGGTAGTATGTGAGGTTTCTCATGAGGTTTGCCCTTTGCTCCCTCTCTTCTGCTGTGGCTGACCACCTGGGGCCCTTTGAGGGCTTTTCCTGTGTTGTTCCTTGGCTTCGGTTGTCCTCCCTTTTTGGCATTTTTCCATTTCCCTTTCTTGTTTCAGTTGCTTGCCTGGTTATCGTTGTTGCTGCTGTGTTCCTTTTCTGCACGCGCTCCCTTTCCGGTGTTTCTTTTTGCATTCCCGTTCCCACCTTTCTGCTAGCCTCCCTGCATGCTGTCATCCGTACCCTTTGAGTTGATTTTTGTGCTGGTGTTATTCTTCCGCCCCTATTACTTTTCGTCAGGGCCGTAGCCGCAACGCAAATTGCAAGTATTGCTTTCATTAGTGTGCCTCGTGAGTTGCCTTCGTGTCCGTTACTTACTACGCATCTCCTTCGGGTATGTTTTCCTCCCCCCATAATGCCTCCCTTGTTACGCGTTACACGCTCATTTTGTCCCCTCACACCCTTCTTGTTGCATTTCTGAACTTCGTTTTCCTCAATCCTTATTCGTATATACCCTATGGGTGTCCCCTCAAAGTATTTCCCCTTTTGGGCCATTTGCACAAAACTTCGTATTTTTACGTAGAGCTCCTGGAGCAATTCGCTAAATGTCCAATGTCGTCCGTTCAAGCTCATTTTCATTTTTTGTTTGTATTTTACCATTTGTAGGCCCTGTGCGAAATTTTTTCGTCTAATTTTGTTATTATGTGCACCTATACCCCCCTTTTTCTGTAGGTACTGACCCTTTGGGTTAGGGTTTCCCTTCATTTCCCTGTACATAGCTGTGCAAGCTGTTGTAATTGGCCTTTTCCCTTTCAATGTATCTTGTGGGTTCCTCTTG